>QZGG01001518.1:0-62374 GCA_006409495.1 Sedum album | reverse complement strand
CTCCATAATAACTTCTTTAGACCGCTTGAGCACTCCTGAAAAATCTTCATATCCTTTTCACATACATAACCGATACCAACTCTCACATTAAACCACAAAAAGTCAAACAACTATATTGTTCGCATCATAATCCTTACCTTCGACATCATAAAGACAAACTTGTCCAACCCCCAAATTCCTCAGCCACATCAAAAGCTCAATAATCTCAAAAGTATCTCTTGCATCTTTACTTTCCACAACAATCCCCAAGTATTTAACTTTCCTTAGATTCAAATCCCCATACTTCTCGAACCACCCCTTTGCAATCAAATAACTTTCAACCGCTCGGCCTACACCATCCACACTCCACAGTGTGCCACACAGGCACACACTGATCATAAAGTGAACAAGATGCCATAACAGCTTCTGCACAGTGCACAATCGTCCCAATCTGCCGAGTCTGCACACACCAAAAACCATAACATATTTCAAGCCTAGATAACTTGACAAGAAAAAGTGGACAACAACTCGAATGGTCGAATTCATACCGCCATTAATCAACACAGAATATATCACTACACCAAGGCCATCTATACAATACTAGAATAAATAAGTAAATATATAAGCAGAGAGGCTGACGTCTCTATAATCTGAAAAATGGAGTCTTGAATCCATAGCTCTTCAAATTAGGAAGCTTTGGAAAGTTGCGTAGGCGATGAGATCGGCGGGTGGGTTACGGAAGCAGCAACCGGCGACTACAATGATGACCGCGATTAAAGTTTTCGAAATTCTTCTTACTCCGATTATTATTGAAGAGAGTGAGTGGGGGAGTCGGAGATGATGACCACTGATCAGCTCCGGTTAAGCAACGTCTGGAAGCGGAGAGGAGCAAATCGCATGATGTCGGAGAACGATTGAAATGACGGAAATGCCATTGGGCCTTGATGGGCTGATCTGTGGCGGAAGGGGATCGGTCCAACCCATTATTAGTTAATCTTTTGGCCCAATGACAAGCTTCATCAACTTTGAACGTCTTCGTTTAATGTGAAATTTTCCTACCAACGACGTCGTGCCCAGTAGTTACTATGCGTTATGCTCGACACGTGACGCAATTGTGATCGATGCCACCTGAACGTATGTATCACAACAAGCTAATGAAATATCGACACGTGTCAAAAGGCAAAACGTGTCGTGATCAGAGACCATGAGTCAAACGGCTGTCCAAACTTGATCGTCATTTCGGCCTACGCGGACTTCTGTTACACTTGAATACGTTGCCGCATATTTTTTCTTGGACCAAAATGCCCTCGTGACCCTACACGTTATTCTCTCTTTAGAATAAAACCAAAAATCAATCATTGAGTCAGTTTTAAAATCTCTTTTATTTATTTTGTGACATTCTGTTGGAGCTCGAGTTTTTAAATTGTGTATTATTTTAGTTAACTTAAATATTTTTATCATTATTGTTGTTTCCTAACTATAATTTCAGAATAATATTAATTCCATAAATATTGGAATTTGTACGTTTAAGATTATTCTTTTCTCTGATCAATAATGAGATTATTGACTTACTTGAGATTGAAAATAGTGATTAAATTTCATGTTAAATTTAAGGCTTGCATCTTCTAGAACAATTTAAACTTGTAAATGCGACAAATTTTAAGCGCGTGGCAGCTTGACAATTTCTTCGAAATTAGTTAAATGAAAAAGTAAAACAAAGATTGACTTTATGTAACAACATTCTCCGCATTCAAAACTTGCCAATAAAGCAACATTCCAAGGGCATTTTCGTCATTTTCCAACGTCATTAACTCATCTCCAACTTCCTCGCTCAATCCATATAAGTAAATAACTACACACTGACGTCCAGCTAAAGCTTCATTCTAAGAATTGATCGAAATCGCCGCCGCGTTAAACCCCAGAAATCCATTGCATCTACGGAGCTGAGGTTTGAATTCACTGCTTCATTTTGATTAATTGAATGTTTAAGTAAGTTTAAGCATTGCTTCTTGCGCCTTCTTTCCTTAATCTTAGCTTTAGCCATCTTTTTAAATTTTCTGATGCGTGCAAGCTAAACTCAATAAATCAAATGTCCAACCGCTTGATTATCTTCTTCAAGATTGTAAATTTCTTCATTTATTGCGAAACCCAGTTGCTTTCTACGTCTAAGTTGTTGCTATCCATTGAATTTGGTATTGTTTGAGGTTGGATGTTCATTGAGGCATTTTGTCAAACACCTGGTTGGCATCACTTTCCAGATTTGTTAGTGGTCTCATATCTTGTTATCTGGTTGTCATTAATTTTTAAAGTTTCTTTTGATCCTCTGTTGATTGTGATAGGTCTAGATTTCTCAATTCGGTATGTATGTCTTTGAATTTAGTAGCTTACTGCTGAGGGATATTGCTGATGTGACGTGTTGTTTCATGTTTGTTGAAATCTGTGGCGTAGTTGAAGGCTTATTAGGTCTGAAATGATAGGCTTTTCCCCTGTTTCAGATTTGGCAGTTGATTTTGTTTTGGCTGCGTGTTTTTGGAGTTTCTAGATTTGCAATTCCTAGATTCAGGTTTATTTTGGCGATTTACATATATGTGGAAGTTGGTCTGAATGGGTGGTGTTTTGTTGATATAGATTGAAGTAATGGGAGGTCACCTGAGTAAGAAGCCTTCTGAAACGAGCTCTGCTATTGCTATAGCCTCATATGAAGCAGCGTGCGCAATGGATTCAGAGTTGCAGAAATTTGATTCTACTCTCCAGGTTCGAACCAGTCAAGTGATCAGCAGTCTTGCAGTTGGGGTTGAGGTTCGATCCCTTTCATTTGATTCATTGCGGGAAGTCACTGAATGTCTTTTAGAAATGAATCAAGAGGTTGTTAAAGTAATCTTGGAATGCAAGAAAGATATCTGGAAGAACGAGGAGCTGTTCGAGCTTGTTGAAGAGTATTTCGAGAACAGCTTAAAGACACTGGATTTCTGCGCTGCATTGGAGAAATGTTTGAAGCGAGCTAGAGATAGCCAGTTGCTTATCACAGTTGCATTACAGCAATTCGAGGAGGATAGTGAGGTAGGCGAGAATAAGTATACACGGACTTTGGAGGAACTCAAGGCTTTCAAGGCAGCAGGAAGTCCGTTTACGGAAGAGTTTCTTCAGATATTCCAATCCGTTTACAAGCAACAGATATTAATGCTTGAAAAGCTTCAACTAAAGAAAAACAAGCTCGACAAAAAGCTCAAGTACATACATGCTTGGCGGAAGGTCTCAAATATCATATTTGTAGCCACATTCGCTTCGGTGTTGATATGTTCTGTTGTTGCTGCTGCAATAGCAGCCCCTCCTGTGGCATCTGCTTTAGCTGCCGCAGCTGCCATCCCTCTAGCCTCAGTGGGGAAATGGATTGATTCTCTTTGGAAGAATTTTGAGAATGCATTAAAAGGTCAGAAGGAAATCCTCAGCTCAATGCAAATGGGTACGTACATCACTATCAAAGACTTGGAAAACATCAGGGTACTGATAGATCGATTGGAGATAGACATTGAAAACCTCATGAGCAGCGCTGAGATGGCATTTGATGATGATGCCTTCAAACTGGCCATCATGGAAATTAAGAACAGACTGGTTGCTTTTATGAAGAATGTTGATGACTTGGGGCTACAGGCTGATATGTGTAGCAGGGACATTCGAAGGGCTCGGACTGTTGTTCTTCAGAGGATCATTAAGCCTCCCAGCGTCTGAATCAAATCTCTGCGTTGGCCATCTGTGCCAAATTGGAACATTGGTGTTTCAGATTGTTTATTACATGTTCAAAATTACTTATGCCTTATATTTATGTAACTTATTCAACAGGAGCAAGGTGTGTTCGGAAAATGTAAAAAATAATTTCTGTAATATACGGTGTTTTTTTTTCTATATAAATTTAGGGATTGTAGGTTGTCATACAGTATCAAAATGTTGTTTTGAATAGAGTTTGATTTTATAAATATTTTTCAACATCAGTATTACATTTTACAATATTACAAAAAGATATACTCATCAACACTTGAATACAAGTAGCATAGTGTCACAGTGGCACCCAGTTAATACAAATATGCGATCATACATAACATTTATATGACATCAGCTGATTTTATATTGGAACTGAACAATCTTGGAAAATTAGACCTTCCGTGGGGACGGCACTGGAGAGCTTGGAGGCTTTAAGTCCTCATACCTGTTTCAAAGGAATACAGAATGAGAATCTTTTGATGCAACTTTCCAGAGAACATTTTCCATGATGAGTCAGAGTCTAGTGAAAAGCTGCTTACATTGTGAAAGGAGAGAGTGGGCTCGATTTTGGTTTAGTAAGTGGCGCTTCCTCAGTAACTTGAGCTGGTGGTCCAGGGGGATCAGCAGACTGCTCTTTAACTTCATCGGCAATAATAGGGGAAGTTGGTGGGACTCCCCCATTGAGAGATGACGAAGGGATAGCTACTGCGCTCGTCCTGGGTGAAGGGTAAGGTGATGTAGGAGGTTTGAAATCTTCATATCTGTTTAAAATATGTGGAAAAGGCAACTTAGTCCGTCAAAACTTAAAGCTTGGAGTACTGCTGAAAGTTTAAAGCATTAATAGAACCATTTATAAAATTAGATTTTATTGAGCAAGTTAGAAGGCACTGACTTACGCATGGTAAGGGGATAGATATTGAACTGAGGCTCGAGGAGCTTCCTGTTTGCCTGTATCTTGACCTGCGATATTGCTGCCATTGGTGAGAGGCGATGATACTTGTTCAGGTTTCGAAGCACCCACTGCCATATCAGTCAAAATTTGCGCAACTGGTGAAGCAGATTCTGATTTGTCTTTGAAACCACTTGGCAATGGGCTAGGAGAGGAAGGGGGTTTCAGATCCTCATACCTAAAAGAATTTCAAGGATCTTGAGAAAAAACTGTAATGTAACCCTGAATTAGAAAATACTCTTTAGAATTTCAAGGAAGGAGACGAAGTGGGGTTGGCCTAGTGGTTAGGCACCCACTACCTGTGCCAATAGGTCTCGGGTTCGAGTCATGGGGTAGGAGTGAATTCCGATAATCCCTTTAAAGAAAAAAAAAAAAAAAAAAAAAAAAAAAGACTTACGCAGTAAAAGGAGAAAGAGGCCTTGAAATGGAGGCTGGACCACTAGCTGCAGTGCTTTCCACTGTTGCAACATCAGTGGCATTTGAGTTGGGTAGACCTGGAACAATGGCCAATCTGGAACAAAATTCATATTGTTATGAGCTGCAATGCAAGTCCAAATGTCCAATAGTACAGGGACTGTTGCAACTGATTCAAGGCAGTATCAGGGTCTTGTTGAAATGATGAGGGTGCATTAAGTTTCTGAGACTATAGTTAGATTGTGATTCTTACTCAGCCTCAGGTGACAGTGTTTCACTCGGGACTAGTTCCTCTTGGATAGGCACCGCAGGGGCTTCAGGCGGGATGGTGTTGAATTGAATTGAAGCACTATCAGCGTTGAGAGCAGCAGGGGCACTAGGGAGACGCGATGGAGATGGCGAAGGAAAAGTAGGAGGTTTCAAGTCCTCATATCTACAAAAGGGATGCAGAAAAAAGTTGCATCATCTACCCAAGCCATGAAAGTTGCATCAGAAACATTTAATTTGATATGCTGTCTTACGATGTGAAGGGAGAGAGCGGTGTATTGGCAGTATCCCTTGCTTCCACAGATCCTGCCTCTACAGTTAAACTTTGTGATTCGGGTAATGAGTCCAATGTGTTCGCATCAGCAGCTTCCTCAATCTCGCTAGCAAGCACAGGTTCAGTTTGCTTGGGCTGTTCAGGATTGATTCCAATTGTACCATCTAGTTCCTGATTATATCTAAACACCATGTTAGGTATTCTACTTTGTACAACTCCCAAGCCATGATATACAACATAATACCTTTGGCGGAACGCGTTGGTAGGGTATCTTCATAAGAAGCTCATCCATTGGACGTAATGGTGCACTTGTCTCCGCTATAACTTCAACAACTTTGCAGTATGAGAGCTTGCGATTTTTTGCCATAAATGCCATAAGTTCAGCAACCTACATATTGCAGATGAAAGTATTTAATCAAAAGTTGCATTATTACTATTAGTAGACCAGAAAATTTGTAATGTGAAAACATAAGAAAGAAAACATACCTGAAGGTTGGAAACTTGACCACCAAATAACGTATCCTCCTCGGAGAGGGTGATATTATGTGTCTCCTTGTAAGCATCGGTGGGCCGCTCCATACCTCCTGGTCGTACTATCTGTGCCAGTGGAACCAACGGAAATTACTTTCATTTTTATTGATTGACTTATTCAGCATAAGGTTGAAGCATTACTCACAGTATACGGAATGCCACTGGCTATAAGTGATTCTTCTGCCTTTCTTTTCCAAAGCAGCACTCCCCAAAACAGACTGTAATTACAGAACAAATTAGGTAATGGAAATAGTTTGTAATTTACGAACACCAGAAATTCCAATTCAGTTTGGCTGTAAACTCACTTTAAGATGGCTGCTGGGAACCCAATCTTATTCGTCCCCAACGATGAAACCATAATAAAGTGCTTAACTTTCGCAGCAGCAGCAGCTGCAAATGAAGTTTCTACGTTTAGGAAACTACTAAATGCACACCCCTCAATTGAATACTGCAACCATGGGATATTAACATGCTTCTAATTTGTTGATTGCACACCTGCATCAACTAAGTTCTTTGTAGCTAGGTAGTCAATCCTATAAGGACCACTGACATCAAACACCTCCTTTTCACTTGCACCAATGCAGCAAATAACAACTGCCGCCTTCCCCAATGCTGTACCAATCGTTTCCGGTTTCTCTAAATCACATTCCACTAATTCAAGCCTTTCCACAGCTGAACTAAAAACCAAAACACAACCGTTATTTTCCGCACTCCATTTTCCACATCACAACAGAAGCTAGCTACATTCTAATGATCTGAAACTTCTGTTATTCACTTTCTTACGCAGAACTGTCGAACTGGCATCTTTAATTCTCTTTACACTCTGCAGACACATTCCAAACTTCAGAAAATGAATGGAAAATGTCATCAAGACTCTTGCACATACATTATACATATACAGATATCTTTTCCCCTAAAACATTACTTCCACAAGAGATTCCGCCTTTCGCTTATTCCTTACTCCTGCTCTAACACTAAAACCAAGCTTCAATAGCTCCCTACACCAATACCAAAAATCAACATAACAACATATCAACAAAGAGCTTAAAACAATTAAAACCTCACAACATTCACAATATATAAAACTAACCGAACAAACACTAACCTAACAGTACGCGATCCAACTCTACCGGTGGCTCCAGCAACAAAAACAACACCGTCATCTTTCTCAACTATACCAGGAGTAGATGCAACCGATGCGGATCTCCTCATACCTACGCATATCACAAATTCACAATCCAACACCAAAATCACAAACAGATAAGAATTAAGAAACCAAACTGATTCAGATTTTTTTTAAATAAAATCGAATTAGCATCACCTGAACCTGAAGCTTGAGAACGCACACTAAGACTCCGAAGCTTCCCAGCAGTTGTTACGGTTTTACAACCAGATTCAAATGACCTTAAAACCCTACCATTCACGAATCCATTAGCTACCAAATCCCGTCCGCTTACGAACGGCGGAAGCGCATTCACCGTCGGCGATTTGATCGAACGAATCTCCATTGAAAAACGTTAATGGCGGTTCTGGTGGTCCGCTTCACTGCTGAAAGCCAATTGGATAAGATGCGATGAATTGATTTCGCTGGTTGTGGACAACGATTTTTCACCTAAAACGGCAACGTTTTTGGCAATGCACGTTCTAAAAAAGTCGTTTAATAACATGTACGAACTTTCCTGCAAATATGGAATTTTTTTTAATAAACAAAAAATACAGTCGGTTAAATTTGACGGTTTCATTTTTTTCATCAAATATTGCTAATTAATATTTTTTGAAAGAAATAATGATAACTCGTTGCCTAAAATGTCAGCATGTAATCTTTAAAATGAATTTTTAAATTGTAAATTATTAGAAAAAAGTATCAAATGTTTAATTAAATTTATAAATTCTAATAGTCTCCAGATTTTCTTTTAAGTAATGAATTTGTATTTGAATTATTCAATTTCTTTCTATCAATACAAAGCTTTATACTCAGTCTTGTTCGGCGGCGAGCTCGCCGGCGGTTGCGCGAATTGCATCCAATCCAAGTTCGTATTCCAATCAAATTACTGCTTCATTCGGTTACGATCTGGTGTAATCGATTACGCACGCGGTGGTTGAGCTATGGCGACCGAATCGAGTAGTGACGACGGTGAGCATTATTATTCCGATCGAGACTCGTTGGACGGATTGGATAATGATGCGGCGGAGGTCCAGTGGGAACCGTTACGTGCTCCTTCGTGTCAGGTTGTTTGATTTTTATTTAGGTGTTTGAATGCTGAATGGATTGCTGTAGGGTCTGATGTTTTTGTTGAGTGATTGATTGAAATTTGATTGTGCTAGTGAGGTCATTGTGGTATATGGTGGTTGGGGAGGATGATGGATTAGGTTTGAGGATTTTGCCCTTTGATTTTGGTGATGTGGTGTTGGATTTTGTGTTGTCTAGGGTTTTGAGGTATGTGCTTTAGTTTATGTATTTGATCAGCAACAATGATGCAATGTATCAATCTGTAAATGAGAATTTTTTCATCTTTGATTAGGCTGTAATAAACAGTTATTATGGTAATGTTGTTTGGCTTTAGCTGCATCGATGGTTCTTGTTCTTATAGTTGGATTTGATAGCATTGTTTCATGTTGAGTTTATAAATGCAATGGGTGGAATTATGATTTCTTAGTCTGCTGACTTTATTGGATCCAGGTTATTACCAAAGAGTCATTGCTGGAAGCGCAGGTGAGGAAATTTACCTATTTCCTACATTTTGAAAAATTGGTTGTTTTCCATGTGCTTATTGTTTTTATTGTGTAGAGAGAAGATGTTCAAAGAGTTATGGATCTACTAAATCTGAAGGAAAATCAGGCGAGGACGTTGTTGATACATTATCGTTGGGATGTGGACAAGCTGACAGCTATATATGTAGAAAGAGGAAGACTGTGCTTGTTTTCACAAGCCGGAGTGACTGCTACCGAAAATATGGACTCAGACCCTTCATCATCTTCAACAGTGAGCTGTTATATATGCATGGAGGATGACATACCTAGTGACTTTGCGTCAAAAATGGATTGTGGACACTGCTTTTGTAACGACTGTAAGTGTTTCCAACTTTCATCACTCTTCCTAAACTGGATGACGGTGATATTTGGGTAGTCATAAGTTTGTGAAAGTGCATTGGTTTCCAAATTGTGGCTGCTATAATCAGTTTATGTTGTGAGATGTGACAAATATATTGTAAAACATTTTGTTGGGGGTAAATTTATTTTTTGCTCGAATATAATTTGCTTAATGACTGCAAACATGTCAGGCTGGACAGAACACTTTATTGTGAAGATAAATGAAGGACAAAGCAAACGTATAAGGTGCATGGCAGAAAAATGTAATGCTATTTGCGACGAGACAGTTGTTATATATTTGGTAAGGAAAAGAAAACCAGACCTTGCTGAGAAATTTGAACGTTTTCTACTTGAGTCATATATCGAGGACAACAAAATGGTTAAATGGTGTCCAAGTGTTCCACATTGTGGGAATGCTATACGCGTTGAAGAAGATCAATTCTGTGAGGTAGAGTGTTCTTGTGGTTTGCAGTTCTGTTTCAGTTGCCTGTCTGAGGTACATTCGCCTTGTTCTTGTTTGATGTGGGAGCTTTGGATCAAGAAATGTCGGGATGAGTCAGAAACAGTGAACTGGTTGACAGTTCATACCAAAGCATGTCCGAAATGCCATAAACTTGTAGAAAAAAATGGTGGATGCAACCATGTTAGCTGTCTTTGCGGGCAGTCATTTTGGTAAGATTTATTGTTTGCTACTATGTTTTGTTGGTAGGGGACCTGTTCACCATGTTTATTGATATCCATGGCTCTTCAATTCATAGTCTGTTGGATCTCATTTGTATTTTAGGATCACAATTAGTGATTAATGCATATGCTCTCATCTTGCTGTAGCGGGCTGTCATAATTATGGATATTGAGGGATAGATAGTTTTCAATTACTTTTCCGCTTTCTTGGTCTCTGAACGTGATCTGTATTTTATGTTCAAGCTGGCTATGTGGTGAAGCTACTGGCCGAGCGCATTCATGGTCATCTATTGTCAACCACAGTTGTGGTAGGTACAAAGATGATGCCGAAAAGAAGGCTGAAAGAGCCAAACGGGATCTTGAACGATACATGCATTACCATAAGCGATATAACGCTCATACAGATTCAATGCTGCTCGAGAGTAAACTTAAAGACAGTATAATGAAGAAGGTGTCAATTTCAGAAGAGAAAGATTCGACTCTTAGGGATTTCAGCTGGGTGACGAATGGGCTATATAGGCTTTTCAGGTCAAGGAGGGTCCTATCCTTCTCTTATCCATTTGCATATTTTATGTTTGGTGATGACTTGTTCACGGAAGAGATGACAAAGGAAGAACGTGATTTAAAACAAACTTTGTTTGAGGACCAGCAGCAACAGCTTGAAGAGAATGTTGAGAAGCTTTCCAAATATTTGGAAGAGCCATTTGATGAGTACTCGGAGGATAAAGTTACGGAGACTAGAATGCAAGTCATAAATCTTTCTGTGATCACTGATAACATATGCAAGAAAATGTAAGTTTCTTTTGTATTTCATGTTCATGCAATTGTGGTTATTGGTCACTAAACTTGTGTGTTGTTTTTGCAGGTATGAATGCATTGAGAACGACCTTCTAGGATCTCTCCAAGGTGGCACTCATAATACAGCACCCTACAGCTCAAAGGGTATTGAAAGGGCAGCTATGCTTTTCCCATGCACCAAACTATCTGCTATTAATGCGCTTCAGAATCATTATGGCAGTACAAATGGTAAAGCTTCCTAATGTCCTGTAGGCACAAATAAGCAAGTAAATAAGCTTGGCTGCCTGTTAATGCCATTAGCCTACTTCCTCTATGGTTTTTTATATTTTTTCTGTTTTCAGTCCCATGGTAGTCAGTCTTAGCTAGTATTAAGATTTATTAAATTCAATCCCTCTCCACCCCCTATAATATATTAGTCTGTGACTCTGTCTCTAGAATTCGGAGTTTTCAAGTTGATCTTTTTTCTTTCCGTACTAAAGATTTAATTATGCTCTTTTTGAGTTTCCAATGAAGGGTAAAACTCAGAACAGTTGAGAATGTATTGTTTGGATAATAAAGTGTGTGAATATATGACGTTTTGCATTATGTCAGGTACAAATATTCAATGGCCGATAAGCCATCTTGCATGTGGAAGTGTAGCATGACAGAGTTGCTCTTCCAAGAAACGGGCAGGTTCAAGCTCGAATAAAACCCCTTACTCACTAAAGAAACAAAAACATGGACTCGGTGGATTTGATCTCAATATGCCTGCTGATGGTTTGGACAATTTAAAGTGATTGGTATATCATTGTGCCTGGATTTCTTATTGAAAGCAAGTGTACAGCTCAAACCAACAAACAATTGTTGGCGTAAGTTCAACAGCATGTAGATAGCTCATTCTTGCTTCCCCTCAGTTTCCAGCTGTTGAACTCATTCTACAAACACGATAAACCTTGACAAGAAGTACATGGGTTGTTTTTGTCCGCAACATTTTCACTGGTAGATTTCTCAATTTATTAGTAGGATTCAAGGTCAGGGGTGCTATGTTCTCTACATTCACCCCTTAACCGAAATAAACATATTGCCCATCTACACTGTGGCCTCGATTATATTTCAACTGGTATATGACAAGCTCAGAGGTTTGGTATAGAAGGGTTATCAAGTTAGATTGTCTTCTGAAGGCCCCTATCAGCCACCTGAATAGAAGTCACATGTTTAGGCTCCATAGTAGTTGCCTGGAAGATATGGCTGGGTTTAAGTGACTGCTCTTCTCAATCCAATTACTCATATGAAAACAAACCTTAACCATAATCGATAGAGATTTAAACACGTTGTGATGTGAACGATGGAGGACAGTGGACAACTTCTATGAACCAATTTGTCAAAACTTTTTGCATTTTGATATGAATTAAAAAATAGCATTTTTGTATAAATACGTTGTGATGTGATTGATTTTCGTTACATTACTCCAATTTAAAAATTCAGATATCGAATCTTTAACATTATCAATCAATGATTTTTCTACATTCTTTAATTCATAAGTAGATCTGAATCTCAAAACAAATGACAAATCCAACCACTAAAATCCATGATCTACAAAAAGGGAATCGTTTTTCTTTATTGATGATCATGAGGCAGTTGACAAACATGTCCAAAACACAATGGACACTAGTGACATGCAGTTGTTGAGTGGCACATAAACTAAAGGATATCAGTAATTATAGCCCAAGCCGGATAGATGAACAAAAGAAGAATTCCAATAGAGTTAGACAGGCCTTCTTTCTTGTTAAACGCATTTTTGAATCCACCAGATGCCCTAATATGTTCTTGTAGTAAATAGCATCCAATGCCTAAACATATCGCTGCACCTATCCAGTCGCCACGGACTGTGGTTGCTAACAAGCTTGGTGCAACTACTATCAGTAGGATTAGCGTTCCTGGGAGCTCAAGATATTCTGAAAAACCAATTACATGTTAAAAATTGTCGCCAATTGCTACTTCAATTACTTTTTTGTACAGTTTGATTTGCAAAAAAATATGATACGGTAAGTACCTCTAAAGTGCTTGGGAAAGAAGATGCGGAGAATTATCGCAACAAATGCGATCCATCTCCCAACTTGTCCCCTGCATATAAGTTCATATATAACAGCCATTATAAGTACAAGTTCATACAATCTTCAGCACTTTTTCATCGAGTGTCATTATAAGCGCAAATTTAAACATCTTATACTGATTCTACAGGAGTACTACTTAAAGACACATTTTCTACCAACAGATGTGGGCCATGATTACCTGAAGAGGTTGAAAAAGACTGAAGGAATGCTGAAGAAGATGTAAGGTATCAACAGTCCAGTAAGGATGTTAGTCCTCCAGTTTGTCCGATCCAAAACCAGCAAATATCTACAAACAAGTCACAAGTAAAAAAAATGTTACAAAAACATTAACTTTATTATCCACACAAGTTCATCAAAAATTGAGATTCCAAAAGTCACTTACATGGCAGCAATTGCAGCAAACCACTGAAGAAACGAAGTTCCAAACCCAAGACTTCCAAGCTGTTGGGTTGCATGGAGTGCAAGATTCTTAGCAGCAAAAGTCAAGTCACTGAAATCTGAGCTGATCATATCAGTTGCAAATCTGCCATTACCCATTTTGAGGTTTTGGGAGTGAGATGAGATGACAAATGAGTAGGTGTTTGAGGTTGATGAAGTTGTTTAAATGTGATTTAAGTTTATACACGGAGATGGAGTTGACAGGTGGTTTGATTTGATAGCATTCATTAATGGACAGCTGCCAGTCCATCTCTCCTTTGTCGATGCTTTTGAACAAATATCTTGAAATTAATTGGATAAATTATGATTTAACTTGTCTCTCTTGCCGACCATATTCCTAAAATAAATTAATGTAATAAGACATTTTAGTCTGAAAAGTTTATTTTTCAAGGATTGGCTCTGCGAAAGCAAACGACGTCGTCAAGGACTCCAAGTCATCAGAAAACGAGATAGTCACAATAGCCCAATGAATAGATTAGCCCACGGCCCATGATTACAACACCGTGCAAACCACGGTTGACTTTTGGTTGACTGTTAACGTCTCTGTACGTAATAAATACGTAAAAGATCGTCGGAACGCGTCAATGGCGAAATCGAGATTAGGTGTCAAAATTCCGAGACAAAGTCATGAATTTCAACGCTGGAAGTGGCCAATGGACTTCCATGTCCACTCCCTATACTTTTCCGCATATTATATTTTCCGAATATTTGTATATAATTAGCAGGTAACATACACGTTTGACTGATTCTACACTCCACCTGTTGCAGCTGGAAATTGCATGGATTTTGGCTGCTTGTGGAATTTTGAGCACTTGAATAGTCTTATTTTATGCTATCAGGTTGTTTAGTATTCAGAATTTGGTTTAGTGTAGCCATTTGGTTAATGTGAGATTAGGGTTTTTGAATTGGGGATTTTTTGGTAGTGTTGAATTAGGGGGTTTTGGTGATTTGGTTATTGAAGTTGTTATGATGAATGTGTTTTTGAGGAAGATTATGCCGGTGGGGGGAGCGGAGGTGGAAGTGGATGAGGGGGAGGATGAGTTTAGTGGAGAGTATTCGATTGCTATTGAGTATAAAGGGCCTTTGGTGGGATATGAGATTCCAAAAGTGGTACCTGTTGATATTGAGAGGATTCCGGTAGCTGATGTGGATGTTGTGAATGATGATGAGGGTTTTTTTAGGGATATTTCGGTGCCAGTTGTGCAACCAGTGTTGAGGAGGGTGAATGGCGGTAGGATGCGTTTGGCTGAGTCAGAATTTGTGGCGGCAAAGTTGGTGGAGATTGAGAAGTATGGGAGTGGTCATGGGAACGAAGATGGGGATGGGGAGGATTTTGGATTGGATGGGGATTTGGTCCATAGGAAGAGGAGAAAGAAAGGTTTGAGACGTGATGGGGTGGATGAGATATCAGATGGGATTAATGGATCAGCAGGAATGGTGCGGGGTTTTGATAATGGGGAAGGGGAATTGGATGCTGTTAAGTTGTTATCATGTCGAAGTGGAAGTTCAGACTTGTTGGGATTTTTTGAGGATAAGTCTGGTGCATATAGATTATCTGAAGGTTCTGATGGAGTGGTGGGGGTGGAATTTCTGTGTGGAAGCGAGAATGAAAATGGTCTTGAAAATTGTGGCGTAAAGTCGGTTAGCAGTTCACCAGGAGGGAGTTTATCTCAGTCAGTCTCTTTAGAGACATATTCATGTGCAGATGAGCAGGATCATGTTGATGAGGAACCTATCAATGTAAGAAAACCATCTGTTAAATTTCAGGAGGGTGAGCCAGCCGGTATAGATTGTGTCGATTCTGATTCTGAATCAGAGGATGGTGAGTCTTGCGAGGTTCAGCAAGTGCCAGTAGCTGAGAGGAGAGGAAAGAAAGGATCTTGCTACAGATGCTTCAAAGGAAATAAATGGACAAAGAAAGAGGTTTGCTTTGTTTGTGGTGCAAAATTTTGCAGTAAATGTCTGCTGAAGATGATGGGTGACATGTCAGAAGGCCGAAAATGCACCACCTGCATTGGTTTTCCCATCGCTGAGTCAAAGCGAGGGAGCCTTGGCAAACCATCGTGGCTCCTGACGCGACTGCTTACTGACTCCCAACTCAAACAAGTCATGAACCTAGAGTTAACCACTCAAGCAAATCAGCTGAATCCTGAGCTTGTTATTGTAAACGGAGAATCTCTTTCATTTGAACAAATGAGCATATTGCAAAGCTGCAAATGGCCACCAAAAGGGCTGAAGCCTGGGGAATATTGGTATGACAAACAGTCAGGGTTGTGGGGGAAGGTGCGTTAACTTATTTAGTATTGCGATTTATTGTGAGTTTATTTTAAAAGTTCTTATTTGATATATTCTTAAATGAAATTTCAGGAGGGTGAGAAACCGTCCCAAATTATCAGCTCGCAACTTAAAATTCCAAATCAACTAAAACCAACAGCCAGCAAGGGAAACACAAATGTCAAGATAAATAACAGAGTTATCACGAAATCAGAATTATTGATGCTGCAGGTCCGTGTTTCCCACAAAATGTCACTTTGGTGACGAATTTGTCAAATATGGTTTATATTAATTAAGAATTCCATTTGGCATATTTTACAGATGGCGGGAGTTGAATGTGAAGGGACTCCTCACTTTTGGGTGAGTGAAGATGGATCTTATCAGGAAGAAGGGCAAAATCACACTAAAGGGAGAATATGGGACAAGGTTCGATTAACACTCCAAATCGCTTCTGACATGTTTTAATTTATGACCCATCCTTATCTTTTGCTTCATATTCAGACCGGGATGAAGCTAGTTTGTGCATTTCTGTCCCTACCAGTTCCTATTAACATTTCTCAAGCTGGCAATGATGTACATGATCATCTTGCTGATGGTGAAAACTCAAATCAGCAGAAGAAATCTATTTACAAACTTCTTATGGTTGGTTTCAGTAAATCTGGGACTAGCACACTGCATAAACAGGTATTTTAATACAATGCAAATTTCTTCAACAAAATCAAGTATCATTGAGTGTTGAACAAAAGATCACGCGCTTCGTCTTCTCTTTATTTGAATCACATATTTACATATCACATGATTTTAGGCAAAGATTCTCTACAATGTTCCTTTCTCTGAAGATGATCGACAGCACTTTAAATCTCTGATACAATGCAATTTGTACAAGTATCTTGCAATATTGCTACACGGACGGGAAAAATTTGAGGAAGAAAGTTTGGCCAAAGAGAGAGGGAAACAGCCCGCATCCAGTTGTGTCCTGTCTGGTAAATTTTTCATAAACAGCCTTCCCTAAATCTTTCTGTAAATTTTCGTGTTAATTTTATTGATGGAGTAATATGTTATCCCGTTCATTAAAAAAACCAATGTTAAACTCTGCTATTCCTCATATTGTGATGTCTAAATGTTTTCTTTTGTCTGAAGGGGACAGACAGCTTAGTGAAGTGAAAACAATCTACACTCTAAGCGGCAGACTGAAGGAAATCTCTAATTGGCTTGTCGGCATTATGCTTTCTGGTGATCTAGAAGCGATATTTCCAGCTTCTACTCGTGAATACTCCCATTATGTAGATGAGCTGTGGAAGGATCCAGCCATCAAGGCAACATATAAGAGGAGAAGTGAAATAGAAAATCTTCCTAGAGCTGCAAGTTACTATCTAGAACAGGTAAGGTTTAGTTTAGGCCCATGTATACAGTCTCAAAGTTTTTTACTCGATATATTTTCTACTGGTGTGTGACTTATTTCATGGAATCTTGTACTTGACAAAGTAGTGACTTTCAATCAATAACAATCAAGCCATTCACTCATTGCAGGCTGCTGATATTTCAGTAGCGTCCTATGAGCCTTCTGATAAAGACATATTATACGCTGAAGGAATGACTTCATCAAATGGTATCTCATCAATGGAGTTCACGTTCCCCATGTCACCCTCAGATAGATATCTGGAAGTTCCTTACAGTAGCGAAACAAGGTAAGTGATTCAGAATCTTCAACTTGTTGATTTATTTACTTGGGTCATTATTCGTGTCTGCTGATTGCTAATTGTGTCTGATTTGGGTACTAGGTATCAGTTAATAAGAGCACACACAAGAGCTCTTGGTGAACACTGCAAATGGGTAGAGATGTTTGAGGACATGGACCTTGTTATTTTCTGCGTATCATTAACTGACTACTGTCAAATCGACGATGATGGACAAACAAGATGTTAGCTAGCAAAAAGCTATTCGAGAGCATGATCTCTCAACCAACTCTTGCGGACAAGCAATTTCTATTGATCTGAACAAATTTGACCTCCTTGAAGAAACAGTCGAATCCTTTCCTCTCACCCTATGCGATTGGTTCTCTGACTTTAACCCTGTGATTTCCAAGAACAGCAATTCCAGGACCACAAATCACTCCAATACATCCCTAGCCCACCGCGCCTTCGCATACATTGCAACCAAATTCAAAAGACTATATGAGTCCATTGTGAAAAGTGATAGCAAGTTGTATGTCTCGCCTGTTACAGGCCTGGAGCCTAAGTCTGTGGATGAAGCTCTAAGGTATGGAAGAAATATCCTCCATTGGCAAGAGGAGAAACCCAGCTTATGTAACAATGAGAACTCTTCCTTCAGCAACGAGCCTAGTTCAACTTCCTAACATTCAACTTTTTGTTGCCTAGTTAGATTAGTTTTTAAAATTTAAGAAGGCACACACAGTAGACTACCAGGTTGTTTTTAGGCACAGGTTTACTTTCATTCCTAGTGAATTCCTAGGTTTCTGAGATGTATACTGAGTCTGTTTATACGTTGTTACGCTATCCATATCTTGTTCTATATTGAAACTGGGGTCTAGAATCTAGATGTATAAATGTACTTGTACAAAACAAAAACTTTGTTACATAAGTTGAGACACAAAGATAAAAACACCAAAATACTACATGTTGCTGTGATCATGGGCTGAAAGTCTCGACCAGCATGGACAGAGTTGCTTCAGAGCAATGCAGGCGCGGGACCCAGACCCGCTCAGCCAAGAACCTATCTTGACTTGCTACACCCACATGGCCAGAGCCTGCAGTAGCAGTTGTGTCGGCCGCAGCAGCTGTGGTGAAGTGATCCTTCCCCTTTTGACGTAGCTTGGCAAGCTCAGTTGTCCACATATCTACAAGTCCAGACATGGTTTAAGCTTGTAAGTTTTTCCGCTGTTGTTGTTTTTATATGCTGTATTGGTATTGTACTTGGTGATGCCTTAGAATGAGATCAGGAATGAGGGTTTTATAGGGATGATTTTGTGGGGCTTGGTGAAATTTATTATGGGCAGAAGCACATAGGAAGGTGAGGCTGCAAGCTGTTTTAGTTGATGGGTTTTCAGGAAACATTGTTTGTGATTTTCTGAATCAGAAAGATGATAAGCACTCGACTCTTTTTAGGACGGCATTCTTTAAAGATATTTTCACGTGCTGTGGCCCATTGTGTTTTGCAAAGGAATGGATAAACTGGGACAGGTTGTGGATTTGTGGTGAATGTGTTTCACTTTCACATGTTTGTGAAATACCCATTGTATTATTGTACGCTGTTTTTTGGAACAGCTGCAGAAATCTACTCTAACCCCTCGTCTCTGATCATTATTTGATTCATGTCCTTCTAATTATAAACTTTTACAAATCGATCCCTTCCGTTGTTTAAAATACTCATGACGCCCCAAAACTTACTTAAAATTACATTTTGAGACCGTCAATTTTTCCAAATCAATAATCTTAAAATTGAATGTTTTTTTTTTGATAACAGGAGTACAAAGACTCAAAAGGTACATAAGAGAGGACTTAATTCCAATCGACACGCGAATGGAGACCTCGAACACAGAAAAAAATAATAATCTAAGCATAGTGTGAACGAGGTACTTTGCCTCAGTACCTAAAAAATAGAGGAACTAATTTGACAGAACTGCGAGAATGTGAGCACAATACAGATGACCACTCTAAAAAACCGAAGCTCTAAGAAGACTGTGGTAAGTGAAGGATATCAGCATGAATATTTAGAAAAGAACTCAGAACACCAGCGTCTCAGAATAGTCGACAAACCGAAGAAAAGTCCGTAACGAGGACGGACTAATTATGAAACCAGGACACATGGCACGTAACAACAAAGTCAAAGATGAAGACAGATGTCCAAACATAGCAATACCAACCAAGCGCAACAGCCAGAGGTACACGTGCAATGAATATGGTTAACAAGTGGACACGTGTCCAAACAACGCAGTGGCAACAGAAGACATCCGAAATGTGTGCCACGTGGAACCTTATCAGCCACCAGCAGCCTCGGAATCGACGCAGCAACACCGCGAACGCGGCAACACCGCGAACATCCGAGAAACCACCAGCAACACCCACCTGAACAACCACCACCAGAACCTGAAGAACCACCACCGGCGACCAACACCAGGGCGAAGAGGACAGTACTGGCCGGACAGCAACAGCAGACGCCACCCGCAACATCAGCACCGACAATAACGGCGGAACGACGTGAAAACAACGGCCACCCTACAGCAACCGAAAACCAAAAACACAACCCCAAGCATGTCGTTCGACCAAAAAAACAGCAGCTGGACGCGCACAGACACCAACAGCTGGACAACAGAAGAAAATGGACCACCCAAGCAGGCCAACCAGCTTCAACAGCCGCCGCAATCCAACCGAAGTGAAAACCAGACAGAGAATCAAAACCAAGCAGACAGAGCTGCAACCAAAAAACCTCCTGCATGCCAGCGACCGTCGAGGACAGGAACCGACAAAAATAGCTGCGGACAACCGCCGAAGACAGCCAGGGCCGAAAACCCGTCGAAGACAGCAAAGACGGAAGCAGAGGACAAAAAGCATCGGACGTCGACTTCAGCGGTGAAAGAAAATAGCTAGTGAACCTGCGTTAATCAACATCCAGACGAGAACAGTCACCACCCACCAACACAAGGCGGACACAGGAAAGACCACAGCCATCAAGAACGGCTGGGACACAGACCGGAGCATCAGACGGTGAAAGATCTAGAAGCGTGAACCATCCGAGCCCAAAGCCAGGAGTCACTCCACTATCCAGCCACTCCACCAACACACAAAACAACCTCGAGCTACCACCAGACCTGAGACATCCGACACGGAGGAGATCGGTGATATAAGGGAGCTGTGGATAGTTTAGAGAGAAGGAAGAGAGTTTCTGGCTACAATATCTTAAAATTGAATGTTGATAGCAAACATGTGTCCATAGCTCAATGGTAAAGAAACTATTGTGCCCTAACTCATTTTATTAAATATGCATATTGATTTCTAATCTCCATCGGTACTCATTGCCTTTCTTTCACAATGTGTTCTTTCATCTTCACAAATAGATTAGAACAGAAGCATGAAACTAATAACCAAAACCTTGAGTTACATGCTCGAAATGAGCTGACTGCTAGCTGAGGTAACCTTCAGAAGTGATACTTCTTGTTGCTCTTAAGCTTGCTTGGAGTCTAACGTGGACATAAACATACTGTAAATGTGACTAGGAAGTGGATGAACTTTCCTCTTCATGAGAAGTTTCCAGGTCTGCCAATGCGAGCCACATAAAGGGGCATTTTCCATTGTATGTTAGTTGCTCATGGAATTGAGAGCAGCTACAGCTTGTTCTTCAACATTTTCCTGTGATTGGGTTTGGATGAGATAGTGTGCAACGGATTTGAACCCCATCTTGAGAATCTAGACACAAAGAAAAGCAAAACACAAATGTTAAGCAAGAAAATATTTGGAAACAAGGTCTGGCAGATAAGCAACTAGCTAAAGTGTGGCATGTTCACCTTCCTGTAAAGATTTCCAGTGGGTGCCCATCCTTTGGCCTGACGACAAAAACTACAGTTGCAGATATCACGGCAAACAGGGCATGTCCAGTTGGGGTTTTGATTAGCTTCTAAGACATTCTCCCCATATCTGTTCAGCACAACCAGATGTGACATAGACTACAAAAGGACAAGTGAAGTGTAACACAGGTAAGTAATAAATAAACAAACCTCATGTATAAGCAGTCTCCACATAGCACCCCAAACCCTGAGCCACATTTTGTGCAATTGGTGTGCCGACCAAGTGTTTTTTGCCTGACATGGAAACAGGCAGTCATTCTAATGATAATAATCCTAATCGTGTAAAGAAATACTCCGCAGGATCACATTGGTCATAAACACATGGTGAATAGAACCGATACAGTCATTTGCATCCTATCTGAAAGTACATTCCCACAGTTTCCCAAAACTGAAACTACAGAGCATCTACTTTCAGACGCATGCTGCCCCAAATATTAATTTACATTCATCATTAGATGGCTGGATGACCGAATCACTAAGCTGACTTCTCCTAAAAAGGAAAAAGAATATTGGCTTTCATTTATAAAAACCCAGAGTCAGATATAACTAGTCTCAAATACATAACAACTACAATGCAGACATTAACATAGACATTTTAGTTCAGTACTTAGATTCTGATGTCAAACATATCAACCAAGCAATCCACATAAACAATTCGAGGCGTCGCCTTTACTAAGATGACCTCATCAAAGATCCATCTAATTATAAACAAATAGTCCGATACTAAATAACTCACTACCTGCACTGGTGACATGATTTTCCTTTCACCTGGTCATATACTCGCTTCCCATTCTCATATCCATCTACTCCCAAAGTCCACACCGTTCCATATTCCCCTAAACGCTTCTGATCCTCTTCAGTATAAATCTCAGGCTTCACACCTTCCTTAATCCTAATCACCACATCATTCGACTTACCTAATCTCACTCTCTTCTCCCTTATTTCACAGTAGTTCACGGAAGGCTTACTCTTCAACCTGCACACACCAAACACAAAACTCATTTCCTCAAATGAATCCAAGTATCATATAAATCTCGATTATCAATGATATGAAATGGAGCACATTTATACGTATCCAACCTACAAAAGATGCGTGCAAAATCAAATCAATTCGAATTCAATTCCTAATTCTGTACAAAACAATAATTGAAAATGCAGCATTTTTGCATACCTTGAAGAGCTTCGCATAAGGAGCGGCGAAGCAGGCGAGCGGTTCTGAGGTTTCTTTTGCGGAGACTTGAGCTTCGGAGGTTGAAGCTCAGATTTGAGCTTTTTGGATAAATCCAAAATCCCTAATTTCTGCAATCGCAGCTTGTTCTCCTCGATCCTTCTCTTCCTCGATTCTTCATACGTTTCCGAATCGGTGTCTTTGGCTTCACTTGCGTTACCAGCTCTCGTCTTCCTCCGCCGCGTCTCCATCGCTATACTCGACCGTGTCCGTCAGGAGATCGATTCAGCGGGTTTTCTAGGGTTTCAGAATTGGCGGGAAAATCGATTTTTTATGAGGAATGGTGTAATGACACGTGGCCCCGGATTGAATTCTGCACACATTATCATATGTTGTTATGGCGAGTCCTCTAGAAAATATGGACTCACTACAGAGTCTACATACTGAGTCATATGACGAAATGTGTTTTTCTTTTGTTGAGCGCCGACTCGTTTGATAACTGGACGTTTGATGTTGCTGTGTGATCCCAGGATAACATTTAACCAGCATCACTAACATACTGGTGGCGTTTATTGGGAGAATTTCTGAGTAATATTAGGGCCTGAGAGATGATGGAAGAAGGAAAAAGGAGAATGGTCGAGCTCTAGTCACTATAAACGTACCATACGAGAACAAAATAGTCATGGATAGCCTAAGAGCATCAGATAACACATCCTTGTTCTGGTCAGTAGCATTAGTTTCAAGAAGATCAAATGTTTTTGAATAGTCAGAATACCTTGGGCTTGGGCGGGCATTGGCCATGATAGTGTTACGCTGCTCTGCTTGAAGAATTAGGTGTTGTTTGGACGGGCGGAAAAGAGTCTTTTACTTGAGTTGCATTTCCATCACTGATGGGTTTAGAAGCATGAGCTTGAGCTGGCTGAGGTTGAGATGGTTGTGACTGTTCATAGGCGGCAGATGGATAGGCAGATTGTGCATATGGTGGCGGAATTGCTGACGAAGGTGGGGGTGGCTTTGATGGGTGTTGCTGTCCTCCATATCCAGCTTCATTATAAGTTGGTGGTACTGAATAACCTTGTTGAACCCCATATGCTGATTGAGATGACACTGGGTACGAAGTCCATAAACAGGCTGTGAGGTAGGAGGCACTGAGTAGCCGTGTGAAGTTCCATATGGAGGCAGGGAAGTTGGCGGAGCTGTGTAACCCACCTGAGTAGCTGCTCCCTGGCTATACACAACTGGATTTGGAGGTGGTGCGTAAGTAGGCTGTGCAGCAGCTGAACCATAAGTCGGGTATGCATTTTGCTGATTCACAGACAAAGGCTGGCCAGGGTAATTTTGTCCATAAGCAGCTGGCTGAGATGGATATCCTTGACTGCCACTTTGGGAAGGGACTGGAGCAGGAGGCTGGCCAGGGTAAGTTTGTCCATAAGCAGCTGGCTGAGGTGGATATCCTAGACTGCCACTTTGGGAAGGGACTGGAGTAGGAGGCTGACCATATCCATAATTATAAGCTGGCGGAGCTAAGCCTGTCTGCTCCGCCTGTCCATAGTAATTGTAGCCCGTGCTTTGCTGTGGAGGAGGGACGGGCGTCGGGTTTGGTTGATCCCACCCAGCCTGTGGGTTGGTACCATACTCCCCATAATAAGATGAATGAGAAGGATGAGCACCAGGAATTGAATACTCATATCCACTCTGGTATGGCTGGTGTGGAGTTTGTCCAGGTGGAACCCAACTGGCAGGGGCGGTATAAGCAGGTTGAAAATAAGCACTAGAACTTGGTGGGATTCTCAGTCGACCCTGGAAAAAATGAAAGCATAAGTAGAGACAACTCAAACAAGGATTCAAAACAAAACAGTGAACTTAAATAGGTATAGACAGATATTCATGAAAACAAGCCTACTAAAAAAATCACTAACCTCTCTCACTATCTCGTTTACCATCTCTTGGGCTGAATCGATTTGTTGCTGATTTCCATTTATGAATACTGACCGCTCTGTTAGTATTTCATTAGGAGGAGGGCGCAATGGAACAATCTGTAAAATAAAGAAAATGAAACAAGATAAAGCAAAAATTAACAAATCTTATACATTTCTTTTAGCGAGCCTAAAATTTATAAATGCTCTTTAAGGGTCCAGACCATCTAACTAATATTTCAGCAGTCAGTACTATAAATGATGATAAGGCAAATATAAAATCTGGCAACCATTTTGCATTCATGAAAAAAAAAGAAATAAACACCTTAGCGAAGAAACTTGAATATTAACTTTGATACAAAGTAATTACATATGTGAACAATACCAAACCTGCATGCGAGCTCCGGATCTACTTTGTATAGTCTTAATTGTCTCACCTCCCTTGCCAATAAGCAATGCAACCTAAAAAGGTTAACTGTTAACTATCAGAAATATGATTCTTCAGTGGTTATGAATTCAATAACCAATGTCTAATAGATCAACCCTGTTGTCAGGAACTTTCATGACGATCTGATCTCCTCCTGTAGGACCTGATTTCACACCCCCTGAAGCAGACACACCTGCATCCACCTGCAAGATAAAACTCACAAAAAATGACAAATTAGCATCAACTCAAATCGGATTAAACACATAAATACTTCAAATCCTCTGAAAATAACCTCAGCTAGAAGATTGTTTATCAGCTCTTCTGCCCTACTCATTTGCTCTGCTGTTCCAACCAAATCCACTTCTCTTGAAGCCATACTACTAGCGTCAGCATCCTTAGCAATCTGTATTCTCGCCCCAGACTGAAGTTGAAGACTCTTTATAGTATCCCCTCCCTTGCCTATTACAACACCAACCTTCACCACAACCAACATCAATAAAAACCATAGTATCTCACATAAAAAGTACCAATCGGGTTAAAACCCTCGAGCAGTAATTAGTAACAACAAACTACCTTATCATTAGGAATAGAAATTTTCCTTGACGTAGGAGCTGATCCATACGACGAGTACGAATTTGAACGACTCTGGTAACTCTGCGTACTATCTGATAAGAAACACCATACATCATTTCTATGTCACACTCAAAGTCGCATACATACTGAAATCTTCTACACCAAATCAATTTCAAATTGAACCAAATTAAGCGTAAATCTCTACACAGCTTCAAATATCAAAACAAATGTACAAAATGGTAAACACATTTCTCAAAGATCTTTACAAAAGCCCTAAAACCCTAATAAATTCAAAATCACGCACCATAAAACGAAGGTTGTGAAAATGCGTCGGAGGGAGTAACTGGAGTAGCATACGAAGGTTCGAGACGAGCGCGCTTCGTCTCGGCGTCGACGTTGAGTCGAGCAGCAAGTTCTTGAGCCTTGAGTTTCGCGAGCTCGATGTCGTCACCGATTTTCCTTTTAAGGCTTTCTTTAGGTTCCGGTTCTCCTCCCATTTTCGAATCGTCGAATCCGCCGGAGACGACGAGGGTTTTGGGGAGCAAGTGAGGAGTTGAGTTTAGTGATGTGAGAGGGAACGCCTTCAGTTTTGGAGTGGTAGAGGATTCCGGAGTCAGAAAAGGTTTAATTAAAAGTTTGATTTTGTGAACACGAAGAGGCCCATTAGCTCAGTTGGTTAGAGCGTCGTGCTAATAACGCGAAGGTCACAGGTTCGAGACCTGTATGGGCCAAATTTTTGCTCTCCCTTAGGTTCGGATGTTTTCTTTTACTCTGAACTTTTTTTGCCATTTTCAGAATTGTTGTTGCGTTCATGATGACTATCACTTTCATAGTTTGCTGGCAGATGCCAGATATTCAAGCATTCCACTTCAGTAACCTTAGTGGTCGCGCCGCTAATACGCAGTGGCTTACATCCATTTGACGCGATGAATCTGCAATACTTTCATCATCCCCATTTCTTCCAAATCCGGTGACCAAGAAGTTGCATTAAGTCTTTGGAACTATAGTTACACATATTCAGTGTTCTCCGCTGAGCTAGTGAATGTGAACTGTTGTTTCTTGAGTTACAGAAAATAATTTCATGGTACACTGAACCCAAAAGTGATAATGAAATGGAATAAAAATATGATATGCTCTTTCGGGGAAACAATCCAAATGATGAGATATGCCAGCTGCATTTTTTCATGTGGGGTTCGTTCCAACTTGTCGAAAAAAACCATGTTATTCACTAAAACTGAAGATTTGTATCGAATGAAAAATCAAAAGACGATCAAAACAAGAAATCTGGAAAGACACAGCTCTTGATGGGGCTGCTTCCCTCAATGCAAAGTCTTAAATAAGAAAAATAAATAGACAAATTACATAATAACCCCATATGTACAAATTAATAAACTAATCGACTCCTTTAACTTCAATACCCCCCTGCAAGGTAGGCGTGGGGCGATGCAGATCATTAGAAACGCCTAGCTTGGTGCATAAGGAATGTAGGCGATCTGAAGAAAGAGGTTTAGTAAATAAATCGGCAGGTTGAATGCTTGTGTCGACATGTTGAGGAAGAAGGAAACCGGTGGTGACATACTGACGCACAATGTGACAATCAATTTCCACGTGTTTAGTACGCTCGTGAAAAACAGGATTACGCGCAATATGAAGAGCAGCCATATTGTCGCAGCCAAGAACAATAGGTAAAGAAATGTGAACGTGGAAGTCACTAAGAAGACGATGAATCCATGATAACTCGCAGGCAGCATGAGCCATTGCTCGATATTCGGATTCTGCGGAACTTCGAGAAACAACCGTATGCTTTTTTGTTTTCCAAGAAATAATTGTTGATCCAATAAGAACACAATAACCAGAAATTGAACGTCGAGTTATTGGACAAGAAGCCCAGTCTGCGTCACAAAAACCTGACAAAGTAAGTTTTTGATTGGCGGGATAAAATAATCCCTGTGCAGGAGCACCTTTGACAAAACGCAAAAGCCGGTGAGCAGCCGTGAGATGATCTTGAGTTGGAGCAGCCATGAATTGGCTTAAGATATGCACAGCGTAAGAGAGGTCGGGTCTTGTAACAGTGAGATAAATGAGCCGACCAACAAGGCGGCGGTAAAGAGATGGATCATTTAACACTGGTGCACTAGAGAGAGCCAATGTATGTTTTGTGTCTATAGGTGTACAGGATGGCTTGCATCCAAGAAGACCAGCATCTGAAAGAAGCTCAAGAGCGTACTTTCGTTGATGAATTAAGATGCCACTTTGAGAACGTGCTACTTCAAGTCCCAAGAAAAATTTTAGAAACCCAAGATCTTTGATTGTGAAAGAATCATGTAGAAAAATCTTAACGCGCTGAATTTGTTCAACTGAATTACCTGTGATGATAATGTCGTCAACATACACTAGAAGAGTCAAGAAAGTGTCATCTCGGGTGAACGTAAAAAGGGAGTAATCGTTAGTGCTTTGTGAAAAGCCATACGAAATAAGAGCTTGGGTCAGTTTGTTAAACCACTGTCGCGAAGCCTGCTTGAGACCGTATAAACTCTTTAAAAGACGACAAACAGTATTAGGTGATGACTGTGGAGTAGTTAAACCTGGAGGTAACTTCATATACACCTCCTCATCCAAGTCACCATGTATAAATGCATTATTAACGTCCATCTGAAAAATAGGCCAGTCCTTAGCTGCTGCAATGGCTAAAAAAATGCGAACTGTGGGCATCTTAACGACTGGTGCAAACGTTTCATTATAATCCAGACCTTCTTCTTGTGTGTAACCTTTTGCGACTAAACGTGCTTTATACCTTTCAATGGTTCCATCAGATCGACGTTTTATCTTATACACCCATCGACATCCAACAGCGTGTTTACCAGGCGGTAATTGAGTAACAACCCATGTATTATTTTCATTTAGAGCACGAAGCTCAGACTGCATAGCTTCTGTCCAGTGTGGATGCTTACAAGCATGTGCGTAACTCTGTGGTTCAACATCATGTAAAATTTGTAAAGCATATGTATAGTGAGAAGATGAACACTTATCATAAGTCACAAAATCATTTAACGGATATGGTGTTGAGGAACAATTACTAACAGCAGCACCACAAATAAAATCACGCATCTTAGTTGAAGGTTTTGATACCCGAGAGGAGCGTCTAGGAACAACTGTGCCAGTAGAGTTGGTTGTTGAAGAAGTATCAATTTGAACTTGAGGCAGTGGTTCAAATAAAGTATCATTAAGAGTGGGGACCTCAGAGACCTCTTGTTGAACCCGTGGTATGTCAAATAAAGAATCAGGAGCATGACCCTCGAAAGCATCACTAACCACAAATGGGCAATGTGGTAATGGTGTTCCAGAATAAGTAATAGACTCTTTGTGTGCAGCAAACGGGAAAATATGCTCCACGAATTTAACATTTCGACTGACAAAAATAGAATGTGTACTTAAACAGAAGAGTTTATACCCCTTTTGGCCGAACGGGTAGCCAATAAATGCGCAAGCAACCGCTCTCTCATCAAATTTGGACCTGCCTGGTGGATTAGTAGAAGCATAACACAAAGAACCAAAAGTCCTCATATTAGCAAAGTTCGGTTTCTTGTTAAATAGAAGCTCGAATGGTGACTTACCATGTAAAACTCGTGTAGGCAGTCGGTTGATGATATATGTAGCTGTTAGAATACAATCTCCCCAAAAAATGTCGGGCATGCTAGCCTGAAATTTTAGAGCTCTAGCAACCTCAAGAAGGTGTCTATGTTTTCGTTCAACTACTCCGTTTTGTTGCGGTGTATGAGGACAAGAAGATTGTTGCAAACATCCAACTTGTTTCAAAAAATCAACCAACTTTTTACTGAAGAACTCAGCTCCATTATCCGATCTGAAGGTTTTAATGTAACATCCAAACTGGGTAGAAATCATTTTAAAAAAATGTTGTATGTGATCTACTGCAGCACTTTTATTTATCAAGAGAACAGTCCATGTAATCCTTGAATAATCATCAACCAGAGTTAGAAAGTACCTAGCTCCGGACATAGTGGGTTCATGAAAGGGACCCCAAATATCACTGTGCACCAAATCAAATGGTGCTGAACTCATACGAATACTATCTGAATACTTCAACTTAGTTTGCTTAGCTAAGTGACAAGTATGACAATGATCAATAAACTTGTAGTTCTGTAACTCAGGTATAATGTTTTTGAGATTAGACATTACATCGAAAGAAGCATGTCCTAATCTATTATGCCAAACTTCGCTGAGTTTCTTATTACCCGTCTTGCAGTTAAAGCTAGTAGAGGTAGGCTTTAGTTGATACAACCCTCCATTAAGCTCACCAATCCCTTTGACAATCTGTTGAGCTCGGTCCTGAATCCAGCAATGCTTATCAGAAAAAATGATCTCACAATTAGAGTCACAAATTAATTTTCCAACAGAGAGTAAGTTAAACTTAAACTGAGGTACACAAAGAACTCCTTTGAGGATAATATGCTCATTGAGAACACTGTTGCCTATGTGTGTAACGAAAGCTTTGTCACCATTAGGCATAAGAACTTCATAAGGAATTTCTAATTGATGCGCTTCATGTAACATACTCAAGCTGTAAGTAATATGATCGGACGCTCCGCTATCAATGATCCACACATCCTTACTGATCAAACTAGAATTAAAACAAGCGATACCTGCCATGCTAAGTTGTTGATCAGCCATGTTATTGGTACCACCAGAGGAACTCAAAAGGTTGAATAACCTTGTAAGTTGATCTTGTGTCATGTGTACACTGCTCAATTGCACAGAGCCGGGTGGTTTACATTCGACACTTGACTCGAAAGTCCCTGCATTGTTCATATTAGAAGTGACATGATTAACTATGGTCTTATTACCTCTAGAATTTTGATTTCCGCCATTTCCTTTTCCGAATTTATGCCCTGGCGGATAACCGTGCAGCTTATAACAAGACTCGCGTGTATGGCCAAGTGATTCACAATAAGAACACCAAAGATTTCTTCTATTTTTTGCTGGGTTCTTGCCATTTCCGGTTGGATTTACTTTACCATCCTGATTGTTAGTGGCATTTGACACATACATTGCAGACATGTCAACCACAGGAGCTCTAGTAATTCCTTTTTGTGTTTCATCTTGTAAAACCATAGCATAGATCTCATTGATGCGTGGCAATGGTTGTATGGGTAAAATTTGAGTCCGAATATTAGCATGGACTTCATTGAGTCCCATGAGAAATTGCATAATTCGGTCTCGCGCTTTTCTTGTATTCATGGACTTAGTAGATTTGCATGAAGCACCGAGATCACAATAATCCTCTTCGGTTAGAGCATCTTCTTCGCCCCAGAGTTGTAGAAGCTTGCCATGATACTTAGCAACGCTCATCTCTCCTTGAGTTAGTGTCACAATTTCTTTGTGAATGGCAAAGAGTCGAGGCCCACTATTTCCTGAGAATCTTGCATAAAGATCAGACCATGCTTGGATGCAATCCTTGGCATGGATCAAGGATGCTGCAATATCCTGAGAAACCGAATTAACAATCCAAGAGAAGATGACACTGTTGCATCGATCCCATCTTGCTGCTTGATACGGATCTACGGGTTTCGGAAATTTTCCAGTAACAAAACCAAGTTTCATTTTCGCAGCCAAGACCATCTCAATTGACTTGCGCCACGGAATATAATTCTCCGCACCAGTTAGCAACTGAGTGACTAGTGAAATTCCGATATTTTCGTTCCCATGAACAAACAACGGATCATCAGATGCATATACTGGATTTTCCGGGACAGTACTCTCCATCAATTAAATTGAGGGGAAAGAAGAAAAAAAAGTTGTCACTGTTATGATGATCAACTAAAAAAAAATCAATATCCAAGATCAATCCATTCTGATACCATGAAGATTTGTATCGATTGAAAAATCAAAAGACGATCAAAACAAGAAATCTGGAAAGACACAGCTCTTGATGGGGCTGCTTCCCTCAATGCAAAGTCTTAAATAAGAAAAATAAATAGACATATTACATAATAACCCCATATGTACAAATTAATAATCTAGTCAACTCCTTTAACTTCAATAATTTCAAGCGGACGGAAATCAACAAGAATGAATTCTCATAACTTATAGACTTAAGACTTGAGAAATAGAGGAATTCCTTCAAAAAAATTAAGATTTTCTAAAAATTCTCTCAACTGAAAAAACTAAAAAGAAGCGAGAGAATTCTCATAAGCGAGAGAATTCTCATCATTGATCAGATGAATTGAAGCTGCTTAGAGAGTTAGAGACATGTCACTGCCACATTCGATATCAGCACTAAATATCAATGTGTCCTGAATGGATGTTTGACATGAGAATGATCGGACGTTTGACAATCAATGAATTATAAATATAGACTACTAAATATATAAACTATCAATAGTAAATTAATTAACTCAAAACTCAAATGTTAAAAATCTGTTGATTGACTGTCACTTGTCAAATATCCGGACATTAAGTACAAACAAGTGGCTGGCGCTTAGCATTTGTCTTTTATGAAAAATGTTGGTTTTGTTAAAAGATAAACATAACACACATCTGTCACAGGTAACCACAAAGCTCAAGATGGCCTGTACCGAGCAAGGGCATGAAGCCACACCCTCAATCATCCAGCCGGATTACAACCGGCTAGCCGACCTGCAAGCCTTCGACGAAACAAAGTCAGGTGTGAAAGGCCTAGTTGATGCTGGAGTCCAAGAAATCCCACATATATTCATTGGCAAAAGAAATGAAGATATCAATGTCAAGGTTATTCCATCACATGATAGTACACTCACTTTTCCAAGTATTGACCTTAAAGAGCTCGCTGGAGATCCCGTAGAGCGCAAGAAATCATTGAACAAGTGAGTCTGCATCAGAGAGTTGGGGTTTCTTTCATGTGGTCAATCATGGAATACCCTTAGAAACTCTTGATGAAATGATACTTGGGGTTAACAATTTTTTTGAGCAAGATGATGAGGCTAAGAGAGCTTGGTACACCCGAGACGTTACGAAGCAATTTGTGTATAACTCTAATTTTGATCTTTACTCGGATTCCACCCCTGCTTGGAGGGATACATTTCTGGTTGTTGCTGCTCCTGAGCCACTCAAACCCGAAGAGTTGCCACAGCTTTGCAGGTATTTGTGATAAATGTACTGATAAAATACTAACAAGCTTAGAAATTATGGACTGAAGGACCTTTTTTGTAGTGATATATTGATAAAATATGCGGCGGAAGTTCTGAAGTTGGGGAAGGTATTGCTGGGGATATTTGCAGAGGCACTTGAGCTTGAGCCAAACTACTTGATCGATATGGAATTAGCGAAAGGGCTTGCAGTGATAGGCCATTACTATCCTCCATGTCCTCAGCCAAAGCTTACTTTAGGAGTAAACAAGCACTCTGACAGTGATTTCTTCACAGTGCTTCTACAAGATCAAACTGGAGGCCTGCAAGTCAAGCATAAAGGTCAGTGGGTTGATGTTCCTCCTCATCCAGAATCACTAGTTATCAATTTAGGCGATCTCATGCAGGTATATCATATCATATGCTCAAAATTGGAAAACAAAGTTAGCTTATCAATTTGTTGGTTGAGTTGAATAAGTACAAAATATGTCACTCGCTCTACTCTGCAGCTCATTACAAACAACAGGTTCAAGAGTGTGCAGCACAGAGCTCTGGCCACAGCTGGAAATAAAGCAAGGGTATCAGTAGCTAGTTTCTTCACAACTCACCTCAGACCAAATCCGAGGATATACGAACCCATTAAGGAATTGTTATCTGAAGACAATCCTCCCATATACAGGGGGACAACAGTTCATGAGTATGTGACTTTCTTTAACAAGAAAGGTCTCGACGGAACATCAGCCCTGAATCATTTTAAAATCTGAAGATATCACAGTTACGTTTGTCTCTAGCAAAGATATGTGTAAGAACAATGAATAATTTGAATACATTAAGGTTTGAACTTGTTCAGCCATGTAATTTTAAATTAAATTGAGCATTTGAATTTGCAAATATCACAATGTATTTATATTCCGGAAATCTTATACATTAAACTATTATTAGTCAATGATCACGATGGCTTACAAATGCTTATTTGTTTTCCCTAAAACATAAGATATTCGTTATTAAGACTTCTGTTTTTATAATGTTTATGAAATTAAATTAAAACACTCAAGAATTGAAAATTCAATGCCAAAGAATTGTAGTGCAAACCTCACAAGTGAAATTCAACATAACACAACTCAAATAAACACAATGACTCTAGCTGGTTACCTTTAAGTATTGCTTAGAAATTTATTTTTGTCATAGATTCGACACAGCTTCATGTTGTCAATTCAGGTTGTTGCCAATTGCTTCAGTCATCCTTGTACAAAAGGCCACTAAGGCTGAAAAAGTTCACTTTGCAAGGAGAGCTATCTTGACGCAACTCGATTTGAATGCCTCTTTGCTGTAGCAAAGAGATCTGCTGTAAAAAATTCAACAAAGATTCTCAAGAAAGGATAGCAGATGAAGATAATAAACTAAATTTACTGAATTATTTACCTAAGGAAAAAGTCTGCCTGCACATGATGTTACAGACATTTTCCTTACACTGTATGCACAAATGGAACTCATCTGATAGTTTACATCCAATTGAAAATTGGCAGCATGTAACTTACTCTGATCAAATATCATTGTGAAGCTCATTTTTTTGCTGATTTCAAAATTGATCTCCACCGTTGTTTTTGCTAGATACGAATAGATTCCTGCATACAAATCTCGGCTTGCTCATCAATTTTGTTGATGCTGCGGCAATGAAATGAAAAAAAGTATTGTAATAAATTTATGGTGCCACCAGATAGTTGATAGCAGCATGACTCCATTCAGGTGAACAGTTCATATAATATAACTAAGTTGTTTCTACAGTTAGCAGCCATCAAGACAGTAAATTAACCGTCTTACATTGGATATCAGACACTGTGGGAACACGCGAGATTTTGAAACAAAGCCCTAGCTTCATCAAGTGGGTTGGGTGAACAAACTTCAATAGCCCACATATGTGGCATTGGGGGCATCACCATTTCCATTTCTCTAATATGGTTCTCTATCCGTTTAACATCTTCTGAATCCATCACGCTGACTAGAACATTCTGCAAATAAAAATTGAACTTGTTGAATAAGTAGGACTACACAAGACAAGCTAATAGAAAGTCACAGACTAGATACTATACGTAAAATCATCAATATTCACCTCAATATAAATCACTAAAATGTCTGTTGAATAATTTGTTCTGAATAGAGCAGTGATATTCATACTATCCAACATAAAAGTCACCCAAATGCTTGAGTAGTTACTTACCAGCTGTTTACCAACACAAGCATTGATGACTAAAAATTCGATCAACTTCTTATCTGGTTTGTCCAGGAATTTAGGTGAGGTGATCGAGATGATCGTTTCAGGGTCTTTCCAATGATAGGCCGATCCATAAATTTTCACGGTAATCCTACCCTGCTTCTTCACAATTTTCTTTATATGGTGAGACACAGTGGAGTGTGTTGCCTTGCTTTCCTTCCGGCTCCTACTTTCTACAGCCTGCCAAGGAACTTCCTTGTCCATTTTCAGAAGTGATGCTGCTATATCCGCATTTGCCCAACAGCAACAAGTGCATGATCCATCATCTAAGATAAATAGGTTAAAAGTAAATGAAGATGCACATTATAATTGTTAACAACAAAAGAATCATATTAATAACTTATTACACATGAGTCTGGCTTTCCAGGGTTTGCGGATATCTTACCCAAAATGAATCCAGCAAGTGGAATGTCTACACAATCCGCAAGCTTGTGGTCTACGTGCTTTGCATCACAATCATTTTTCTCAAACACAAGTATATGTATAGCAACAACCTGCAAAGCATCCAAGAGAAAAGTACATATGGAAAAGGTGTCTTAGCAAGTGATATAAATACTTAGCTTGACGTACTCTACAGCGAATCCACTGTGGCTCAGACTTTGAGCCTTGTATAATTTGGAAGATTAGACCAGAGATGACACTGTTAAAGGCTGAAAATTTAGTCGAACTTGGCGCAAGTGAAAGATTGGAATGTTCATAGCTCTTGGGTTTAATGGAAGCTCTTATGGAGGTGATTTCAACAAACGAGACTGGTGTTAATAGATAATCTTCGCTCCTGTCAGTTTAAAATGATTGCGTCTAATATGACAGCTCACAAAAGCTCCTTGTAGAGTCCAACAATATACAAGCTGCATATGTATGCTAACCTTGAATGAAGAATCCGATGAAAATGTGCATCAACACCAGGTCCGAATCCAAGTGGAAAAGAGTAGACGCCGGAGCATATTAAATCCCTCACCTAGTTCATGAGAAGTTAGTAAACATACTTTATATGCAACTCCTATTTACTCGAAGCACATAAGATTCCTTACAATGCCGTTGCTCATCAAGACACGAATCTTCGAGTATGTTGAGCTGCCTTGGTGATACATATGATTAAATGCAACAGCACCTTCAGAGGTGGGTTTACCGATGACAGATTCCTGGTCAGAACTAATTACTGCCACTACTTGGCCATTGAAAGATATTAAAGTCCCTGTGGGAAGGGAACTACATATACTTTGATGTGCTACAAGAAAATTGAGATGTCCTTCATTGGTATGCTTAGGATCTCCCTCCAAATAACTTCTAAATTCGGATGACAGATGGACTTCAAGATCAGCACAAGCTGTTGAGCATTCAGTGTTCTTCCTCAGGGATATCATTTCAGTCTGGAGATGGCCTTGAGAATCAACATCATTGTATGCGAAGCAAAGAGTCATTATTCTTCGTACTTGCGAGATGACAACTTTAGTATAGAATTTGTTTTTTGACTTGCACAGGACTCGTCATTCTTTACGACATGATACCGCCCAATCTGTAGAGCCTGTAAAAGTCAAAACAAATGCTTATCAAGCTGACTTGCCATCCTGACAGTTGACAAAGAATAAGCCTAAGGATGTCCCATTACCTCAAACTGTAAAAAGCTATCAAACTTGAACTCCAGAAGAATCTTGTGTGCACCAGATGTCGAATTACAACCTCTCAAAAAATCAGACTTCACAAGATTCATAAATCCTGGAATAATCCTGTTGTGACTGTCCCAACTTCTAAATTTTACAGAACATGGAAGCTGAACTGGATAACCAGAGTGGCAAATGTGGATATCTTTTCCAAAACTAATTGCTTCTTCATTAATTCCATCCGACCTTTTTATTGAACTCTGTATTCCATTTGATGGTCCATGTTCACATTTGCGCCTTTTATTGTAAGAGTTCTCGTGGTCACAATAACATCCAATGTGCTGAACGACATCAGCTCGCCCGTCTTCACAATCTTTTACTGGAGACGAAGATCTTGAGGTTACAACTAACTTCCAAGGCAACATTATAGCCTCAGCAAACACACTTACATCATCTGAGTTAGCTGGATCAGCCTGAATTACAAATCAGTTGGTGTAAAAATATATCAAAAACCCGCTTTTTTAGAAACAGCAGTTAAAATAAATGGAATAAACACTTACATTTTGTAACCTGGGAAACTTGTGAGTCACCTTGAGCAGATCAAATGTACCATTGCAAATTTTGTTGAGGTAGCTTTCCATGTCTTTTGAAATATTGACTACATTCACATCTTCCACATGGCAGAAAACACACGGAGCTATATCCACCCTAGGAGGTGGACTATATTTAAAACTGTGTTTGAGTGAAAACATTTTGTCACGAAGTACAGATGTATCCACTGGTGCAGGCAAATCTTCTATATTAAGGTTGTACCTTTTGACCTGAAACAGAGAAAAAATGTTCCATAATTTCCAAGACTATAAACCATGATGTATGCACAATTAATACTTATTTAAACCTGTACATAAAGCGAGACGACATCATATAAAATGATTAGCATATATACCTCGAATATGTCTTGGGCATTCAAATTATATGAATGGTTTAGTATTACTATATCGATGCTACCAGTCGCATCGACTAACTGCAACCGTCCAGTGGATGGGGATATCTGAAAGGGATTGCGAACTATATCAATACAAAAATATTCAACGTAACCAGTCAACAAAGTAAAATGCTTGTGGTAGCAGATGCAAGCAATATAGAGCTAACTTCAGAAAAACATAGCAGTAAGTATTGATTATAGATAAAAGAAGCTACCTGTAGTGTCCCAACAAGAACCACATTGATTTCTTCGCTTGACACGATCTTTTTGGTTGCCCGGTGATCAAAGCCTTCATAGTATGCAAGAGAGCGACTTATACCCTTTCTCTGCTGACTATATCCAAATAGGTGGATAAATTTTGAAATGGGAAGAGCCTGAAATGAGTAGCAATTCATTTTTATAGTTAGTGCTTTTGATTAGAGATGAGTGCCCAAACAGGAATCAACAAACAATTATATAGGATACCAGCTTAAGATGATCATTATTTGCTTCTCCGGCACATGCACTTGAATTATGGTGACAAAAATTCAAGAAGACTTCATTCTGGCAATAGAAGAAAAGTTGCATCTTTCTTAAACCTGAACCCACTTTGCCCATTCAGATGGTCATTAAAAAGGCTTTGAAATACCTGAGATTTAGCCTTTGAAAATGGTAAATAGCAACTAGCATATGCTTGAGCCAACCCTTTACTCTGATAGAATAAAACCTTCTGATCAGAGTTCAACTAAGTAAAAATAACTATTATACTGATAAGAAGATAAGACAGCAGGTGCTTCCGTCAGTCTGATTGAGTTAAAACTAAATAAATGTGACTATCAATCAAATAAAAAGGACTGAGTAACGGAGAGAAGCAGAAAGGGAAGAGTGGGAAAAGAATAGAAAAAGCAATGACTGTACATTTTTTGATCCCAGTACCTCCTTCTCAGAGAATAGTCCAGCGAATTTTTCTCTAAATAATGCAACAGTAAGTAGCACCCTGAATCACAGAAACAACTGCAAATTAAATCCAACAGCATAAAGCGAACACAATGCGGTTCAAAAAGAAGCATAAATATCTCACCACAGCCTTGCAGAAAATGTAAGTGAATCGATAAACTTCCCAATCTGACTAGGCGACCGAGAAAATGTATAAACACTGTACAACAGGAAACACATTAGCACTCATGTATAAGAAAATGTAAGCCAAACAAGCAACTTAATGTGCTATACCTGGCTGTTAGAGGAGAAAAGTACTGAATGGTTATGGTTGTCCTCACACATCCACCAAGTATAAGCGTTTTGGTCCAAGAAAATTTACACTTCACAAAATGCACATTTTGCACTGTTATCTACAGGGTAAACTAGAAAATTAGGAATCAAAAATCAGAAAGAAAGGAAATACAATGTAATTCATAATATACACTAATCTCATCAGCTGTGAATGACAGTGCCTAAATACTTACAAGTGCACCAACCCTAAGACTATGAAGTAGTGAAGCTGAACTGTCGGCAAACAGAAGCCAAACTTCATTGTCTAATTCCATAATCTTGCCTTGCTCATATATACCTTTTATTACACCAGTATATACACCAAACTCGCACTTTCCTTTATATAAATACTTTTATCCAACAATTTCCTACTGATCATCTTCAAAACTCTCAAGAAAGTCTGCTTAGAAGTTATATACATAAGCTGACAGTCCTTCCGTCCGATAAAAACCATCTTTTTCCTCAAGAAAGATAAGAAAACAAAACTCCCAACAAGTTTTGTAATCACAGGATGCAAAGCAGACATGGATCCAAAAAAGTATACAGTCAAGCGTTTATCATAACTATGACCTTCTGATCCTCTACTTACATTGAAAAATACAGCTTCAGAATCCTTTGATTTGCAAAAATTACAATCGCAACTCATTATTTCAACCAGAAACCCATTCAAACAAGTACCACCGACATTTTCCTTATCCTCTATTCTTTGAACCTTTACAGGACTAACTGCTTCTACAAACCCATGTGCAAAATATCTTGCCTTTCGATCATCACTACAACCCCCAGAATGGGTATTCCCTAACCGCAACGAACTCACACCAGAACATTGCCTAATCCATCCACTAGAAACCGATTCCAAAAATTCCCATTCAATAATCTCTAATAACCCTCCATTTCCATCAAAATGAATATAATTCCACGAACACACGCGAATCTCCTTCTCAACAATACCAACATCAAACCTCAAAACATCACAGCATATTACACCATATCCATCGAAAAACAACAGGCAATTACATTTTCCACTGGGACATTTACAAATCTTCAAATACTCTTCAGAAGGCAAAACAACCCTTCCTACCAGAACAGCACGCCGACCCAGAAACTCAAGAGTCGAAAAGGTTGAATCTTTATCACACTCACCGGGTCCAAATCCGGAGTCGATAGTCACTGGAGATGGTCCGTGCGGCGCATGTGGTCTACTGGAAGATGCGGAGTGAAGAGAGGAAGCGGATGTACACGAACGGGAACGTTTGAGGAGTTCTGACAATGTGATTACGTCTACATTTTCCATTGAGCGAAGGACGACTGAGAATGTGGAGAGAGAAGTGAGCAGTGAATTTGGGAAATTAGGGTTTGATTCGAACACCGAGTGCTGCTTTGATTACTGTCTCCCGCGTAAAATTCAGTCAATGTCAACTGGGCTGGGCTTGATGAAAATGTTTGTTATCACCACAAAATGAAGACGATGTGTTTATTGATTTTCACAGCTGTCTAAAAATGGTGTCTAAGAGTTTTCACGTGTATTTATTGATTTTCACTTTAATATATATTTTAAGGTTAATTGTAATAAATCAAAGATAATATTTATATTGTAATATTATGTGAAACAGAAAGACATCAAATTAATGATTTTATCAACAACGATTAATATTGATAACTGTAATTTTTTAACCGCCCCTTATTTTCTGCTAATTCATTTTAATTTAATTAAAAATAATTTAATTTCAACCAATAGATAGATCTAATCTATCAGTTGAATAAAGTTTCTTCGTCACACTAAAAAAATTGTTTCTCTTAAAATTAACCCTAATGTTTAGATATGAGACATGTGTAAACATGTTTTTTATCTTTAAGAGTCATTTGAATCCCTCTAATTTATTTAAAAAATTAGACTTAAATGTATGTCACATTTTTTAATTGCGTAGCCATGAATATTATAATGGTGATTTTCCCAAACAAATATATTTGATGAACAATTCAGACATCACCACATAAAATAAAGTACTTGATGACCATAAATACCTGTGTTGGAACATCCTAATTTTTTGTTCCACCAACATTTGCATCCGACATGAAAAAGAAAAAAACACAACTTGGTCAACAAGCATTTGTGACTCAAAACTTCATTTCCTAGCTACATCTATGGCTTCCCAAACACTTGTTGCTAATCACAAATCTCTATTCATCATCAGTTTACTCATATCTACAGTCATGGTTCCCTTTAAAACCTAGTTACGCCCACCCTCGTCCGCAATTTGGAATTTATTCTTAACATCAACAGCATTGTATTGTCTTGTTTTTTCTTTATATGATCAGAGAACAACTCAAGACACCAACAGGTTAATAATAACCCAACAGTATGGGAACAATGTTCATAGATCAGCTTAAGAAGCAAGCATCTTCATACATACAAGAGAAGTACAAAACAGCTAGGCTGGTTCTCACAGATGTTACTCAAGCTGAGTTGTAAGTAATTTCCCAAATGGACTTGTTTTTATTTTTGGTATTATTCAAGCTGTGGTTTCATCACTCAGGTTGGCGGAGGAAGTAACGAACAGCGATCCATGGGGACCTGATGCGAAGACAATGACAAGAATTGCTGATGCATCTTTTGACATAGACGATTATTGGAGAGTCGTCGATGTTCTTCACAGAAGGTATGTAGTACAAAAATGACCCGGATCGGACCGGACCGGATTTTCTCGGGTCAGGTCAAGATCGGACCAGGATATTTCGGGCCGGGTCGGTCTTCGGGTCATGAGTTTTAGAAATTTCCGGGTCACGACCCGGACCGGGACCGAATTTTTATTTAAAATTACACTAAAATGATCCGGGTCGACCCGGATCGGACCGGGATCGGACCGGGACCGGACCGGAATTTCACGGGTCGGGTCGGTCATCGGGTCACCCATTGAACAAAACCCGGGTCATCGGGTCAATCCGGACCGGGTCAATTCGGGTCGGGTCGGTCCGGGTCGACCCGGATGTGCATCCCTAGTATGTACTATGCACATATACAACATAAGGCCTAAGGCCTAAGTTCAAGCCTAAACAAGCATTTATCTGAGACTTGCAATTGATGCAGACTTTATAACGTTGACTGGAAGCAATGGAGGCAGTCTTATAAATCTCTGGTGCTGCTCGAGTTCTTACTCACTCACGGTCCGGAGGAATTTGCCCATGAATTTATTTGTGACATTGATGTCATACAAGAACTTGCGTCATTCAAATATGTAGATGACAAAGGGTATGCACTTATGTACAGATGTTCGCGTCATGCCCATGAATATGTAAAATCTTATGCAGAATCGTCGTAAAGATCTGAAGTTCAACTTTTTCGTGTGCCTAGGTTCGACTGGGGAGCTGCAATGCAGAGAAAATCAGAAAGAATAATGCAGCTTCTGAGAGGAGGAGAAATTCTAAAAGAAGCAAGACTAAAAGCTCTTAAGATCACAAAGGAGATCCAAGGCTTCGGAAGTTTGCACATGTCCCCTCCGACTTCCTCTTCCTCATCTCCCTCCTCGGCCAACTCTGCAAGATCCTCATTCGGTACATTTTCTTCCGCGAGCTCAACCTGGAGCGGCTGCGATCAGGAAGAGTTTTTTGACTCAAAAACTCCCTCAAAGGCATCAAAACCTACATCCAACGGATGGGCATATGCAGGGCAAACAAGACAATATGAGAATCCTGTGAACAGAACCGGTTTAACAAGAATGAGTAGACAAAGTAGTGGTAATGTTGATGATGAGGGAACTCATCTTTGGAATTCTCCAACATTTCAGGAGTCAGGATCTCCTTTACTTGAGGACGAAGACGATGAGGACGAGCAAAAAGGCCAGAAGAAAGATGGGTTTTTGAATGGAATTTGTTCGAAGATTTCTGCTATGAGCCCAAAGTTAGGATATGAGGGAAACGTGACTTATTTCAGGAGTTTTTCTGATGCTGGAAGGGGATGAAGAAGAAATTTGATCGGCAGCTTAGTACAAAAAACTAGACAACGTTCATTCGAATCTTCGAAATGTATGAAACAAATGCTAAAATTATAAAGAATCTTGTCACACTATATATAAACTTAATTTCTTCAATCAGAATAACCGAAGAACATTGTATAAGATAAAACTCAAGCTGGGCACTAAAGGAGCTGAACTTGAAGAACAAAATTGCAAACATGATTGGAAATTTCTTAAAAAACTTCTTTAGTCAAATTGGCAAGCTATTGCCTCACTATTGCTGTTTTTTTGCAAAAGATGATGTTGAATTGGGAAGGAAGAATCAAATGTATGTTTTTTCTTATATATTTTATTGCTCAATAGCACTACGCAAAAAGAGGTCATATGTGGTTATAGGGTAAAGATGGCACAAATATTTTCTCGTGAGATTGCGAGAAACAGTGATGTAGGAATAATGCATATTTGGAGAAACATAAATATCCGAATGATATTTGATCCCGGTATACATATTTTAGATAAAACAAATTCATATTTCTAGACATTATTATATGCATAATAATTGTCTAGAAAACCAAAACAAACATTTCATATTTCCATGTAATATTTTAGTCTTCTTAGGCACATTTATGTTGTTTATTTTTAGTTAAATCCCTATTATAAAAAGGGAACACATGATTTGTATTTGTCATTCATCTCATTATCAATCAAATATTATTCTCATAGAGAATTGTTTCTTTTGTTTAATTCTGAATTTTCAGAATTATTTTATCATTGCCTTGTGCAAGCCTTCCTACTACGGTGGAAGTAAAATTATTTGTACCTTCGGGTATTTTATCTTTTTATTTTTTAAGCTTCCGCTACGTCAAACAGTCTCAATTTTTTATTATCAATAATTCAACATATGGTAAAAGAAGTGGTCGCCGGATAGTCGTGGTCTAATAATCAAGAGCGCTCAAGTTCGAATCACCCTGGATGCATCATTTTTCACATTTTGTGAGAAGCTAATCATTCCATCTCTTAATTGTCTCTATTATCTTAACCTGTGGCAATAACTCATTACAACAACCGTTGGATTCAAGTGTCCAGCAGTTTCAACTGCTAAATATGTCTCAAGTTACACATTCATTGTTTATGCGCTGTTTCACAGCATTTTAGGATCAATTTCCTCGTGTCTTGGCACTGCATGATGTTGTGGAGGGAAGGCATGGAGGCAAAAGTTGTGGCACTCAGTCGTTGACATTATAGTGGCAGAAGACCCCATGAAAGCAACATGAGTGAGGAGAAGAAAAAGACGGCCGGTGCTGTTGATACATACGCATTGCTAGTTTATTGAATTGTTCAAGCTGAAATTTACAGATTAATCGATTTTACGACAATTAAAAAAAGCAATTGCTTATGTCAAAAATTTGAATTATTTCTATTATTATGTAAAGAGCAGTTTTAAACGCATCGGGATTCGATGCATACCAAGCTCTCGAATGCTGCCACGTATTCAAAATTAACCAAAATAGAGATAGATGGTTTACATATATTCATTTGGGTAATTTTTACAAAATGCCCGAATGTCCTTGGCTATGACAAGTTAAAAAAACAAGTGATTTTTGGCTGGATTATTTTTGTCATTTAGACATTCGGTACGCACCGATCATTTGTCTTATGTTAAATACACTAATTAATTCAAAAATATTTTCAAAAGTTCAAGGTAGCATTGGACAATTTTTATCGGTAGTATTTTTTATGAAAATGGGGAAATCTCCTGACCTCAAAACTTATTCTGTTTACAGTTTTTTTTACCAAAAATAATTAGGTTAATTATCTTCATCTACCTGAAACTTCTCTGATTTTCCCCTAATCATTTTCAACCATTAAAATAATTTAATTCAATTCAATATTTAATCTCATTCCGACTTGTCAACTCTCATTTCCAAAACCCTACTAATCTAAATCATTAATCATTTTTCTAACGAAGCGGTTCAAAATCGAAATCAAAAACGTGGTCCAATTAAAAGTATCCAGCCGTTGTTAAAGAAGCAAGAAAGTAGGAGAGGAAGATGATCCAGTCAACAAAACGCTTCAATTTCAATTGCGTCATCTGCTTCTTCTCCGCCCCTTCCTTTCCTCCTTTTCTGCCTTGCAAGAGTCGTCTTTGCTTTGCCTTGCTTCTCACTATTATTCTCTGTATAAAGATACATTTTTTATTAGTAAAAGCTAAGACTTGTATGCCCGACAGCCCGAGCCACAATCTGTCTACTGTTGGTTTTGGTGAAATCGTGAACTGGGTCGATCGAAAGAAGTGAGCTTTTGATCTGGGGTGTCTCTAATATTACTTGTTGTGGTTTGATGTTTACTGATTTGTGTATTTTGATGTGTTTTTGTTGTTGTTCAAAGTTGAGAACTTTTATTATAAAAAAGGTGAGAAATTTGGTTCAAGTTTTGTTTAATTGAACTTGTTTGTGTAATGTGTTGCAGTGTATCCCAAGGTGAAGGTGAGAGTTCAGGACTTGGATGATCAGGATGATGACTTCAGTTTTAGCTGGATTGCGGCCACTTCTCCAGGTAAGAGTAGTTCTTTTTGTGGTGGTGTATTGAAACTTTTGGATCAGGTACAAGGTGTAGGGTTATGTATGTGTCTAGTAACTAGTCTTGGATATACTGAATTCAGTTACATCAAGCACAGCTCCTGGTTATAAATACCAGTTACCACATTTGAACTGTTTGATAAACTAAGGGACTTTGTTTCTTTAGTAGAAACTACTCATGTGCAGAAATTATTTTGATAAAGCCTTTTATTTTGGAGATTAGAAGTCTCTGATATCTAATCCAGAATATTAATGCCTCGTGTTTAGAGAGTCAACCTTTCCTGCCATCTGTTTTTTCTTTTTTCGCATGATGATTGAATCTGCAGTTGTTTTCTTAATAGGAGAGTATCAGGCTGACTCGCCAAAAGGTGTTGTAAAAGTGCCTATTGCACAACTTCCTAAGGAACGGCATCATCCAACTCAAGAGCCCGAAGGTCTGTGTTGCTTTGCAATGTTTAGTTTTTTGAAGGAACTTCCCTTTGCAAGATTTTGATTCTGATTGATTTTATGTTACTGTTGTAGTTGTTTACCTGTTTATACTTTATTTGTTTCCGCAGTGGTTGATCAAAAGGACTGGAATTCTGAAGTAACTGATAGATCGAATACAAGAGCCACTTCTGTTACGCGACCACGGGCTGTTTTATCCAGTCCTGGTATTATGTCCAACCCTTGTGGCTACTTTGTATATTTTTACGTTGATTTTGGTTTTAAGAATAATTTGTTTTCCCTTTACTCTGAACATTCCTTCTGTATAGATAATGACGAGATAATTGGAAGTAATAACAGCAAGAGAGTGGTCCAACTCCGAAATCATAACATAGTCCAAAAACAACATTTGGAACACAAGATCATTCCTTTACAAACAACCCAAAGTCTCATTGGTACAAGACATTGTAGATAACTATTTCAATGCTGGATTTTGGGTTATTCTGTCATCTGTTTTCACTTTACTCTGAACAGTTATATATTCCCCCTTGTTCAGGTAATGGCAACACAAATGAATGCAAAAACAGCAAGAGAGTGGCTCCTTCACCGCTCCGCAACCATAACATGGTACAGAAACCACACATGGAACGCAAGATCGTTCATTTACAAACTACATCCGAAAGTTCCGTTGGTACGAAATCTTGTAGACTTTTACTTCAATGCTGGATTTCGGGATATTATGTTTTCACTGTGTTATGAACAGTCTTGTATTCCCCTTGTTCAGATAATGGCAAGACGACTGGAAGCAAAAACAGCAAGCGAGTTGTCACACCTTCACCACTCCGAAACCATAACACTGTCCAGAAGCCAAACATGGAGCCCAAGATCGTTCATTTACAAACTACATCCGAAAGGCCCATCGGTACAAAATCTTGTAGATATTCTGGTTTTTGGGATATTATATTTTCACTTTACACTGACAATCCTATATTCCCCTTGTTCAGATATTGGCAAGACGTCTGAAAGCAAAAACAGTAGGAGAATGATACAACCTTCACCTCTCCGAAATCATAATGTAGTTCAAAAACGACACTTGGAAAGCAAGATCATTCCTTTGCAAACTAGCACCAATACTCCTGTTGGTACTAGACATAAACATGCTATTCAGTCGATGATCACACCCCTTCCACGACCAACAGCACTAAAGGGAAGCCCAAAACAGCAAAGGATTACACTCTTACTAAAATGAAGCAATCGGGAATGGTATCTCCAAGCCAGCAAGAGCATCTAAAAGTTCATAAAGCTAACAGCATTATCTAGGCCAGACACTCTTCTGGTTATCATCTATATACCTTATCTCTGAAATGGAACTAACAATGTTTTTACTAACAAACCAGAATTTTGATGTTATAAACTGGAGGCTAGAACTAGAAACTCTAAACCACTGTTTGGAAGTTAAATTTTTTGAGGGAAATAAAAAGGAGACAAATAATTTTATGCTCACAACTAGTCATTACATTACAACATCTGAAGAGTAACCCTTGAAAAATTGTGGGGATAACAAGCCATAATTTAGTATGAGTTTAGAAATAGCGCACGATCATTTGTGCATCTTGATTATAACTCTACTTGGTGCACCATTACTGGAGCAGAAAGATTGTTTTTTGCCATAGGGTGTGCAACCTGTTATTTAAGTATTACCAGAAGAAAGCATAAACTATTACCAGGAATGAGTAATGATTTAATATTTTTGTGCCACAGGTTGATGAACAGGAAGTTGTCTTCGCTGGAAGATCTGCTATAAAGTTCCTCTTGAACAGAAAATATTGTAGTCTCCATCCTTGAGAAATCTTTACCTTCAAGAAACCAAACACATTATGGAAGAGTTGCACAAGGTGGCTCAAGCATACTATCACAATGGATCAGAGCAGGTTCAGTATCTAACAAAACAATTCTTCCATTCAATGGACAGAGACATGGATGGAATGATCCAGTTCCATGAATTCGACATGCTGCTCAGTAGAGAAGGTTACCAAGATCAGCAAATGAACAGCTATCTTTTCTGCACGCTGGATGTTAACCGAAATGGGGTACTGGATTTCAACGAATTTCTTACCTTGTATTATATCATCAAGTCTAGAACTGCGTTCTGCTGTCAGTGCCGGAAATTGCTTGTCGGGATGTATTTCACTTGTGTGACCTGTTTTGATTCTCCCTCGGCAAGAACCTTCAACCTATGTGCAGACTGTTACAACAACGTATCCTTAACTTACAACAACATGCCAAGCTGGAAGGCCAACCATCTGCATAAGAACTTTGTTGATAATACATTGCTGCTTCGGGCTAGGAGGCACTGCCCTACTGCAACCTCTTCTCGCGCAGTAGAGGTATTTTCCTATTCTAAAATAATTTTGATGAAGCATTCCCACAAGGGTCCAGTTCCCTTACAACTCATGTGCAATGTTTGCATTTTCCATTCCTATCGTTTGCTCTTTCCGGTTAACTATATGCATATTCAATTGTGCATTTCTGTATTTCCTAAATGACAAAAATGATGCATAGAACGATAAATAATGTAAAAGTGCAAATTGTACATCTTTGGCAAGATGATTTCGCAATGGACTCATAATGTTGTACTAATTTCACAATTAGTGACTTTTATCGTGGAATTTGTACAGGAATTTATGAAGCCAACAAGTAATGATCAGCATACTGTAGTCCAGTATAACCAATATCAACAACCTAAGTCCCGTTTGGTAAACCATTTGATCGCCCCTTAGTACATAAAACTCTGCTGAATTATTAAGCATTTGTTGATTTAACAGTTGAATGTATAACAGGATGGACTGAGGGCTCTCGAAATTGCTTTAGCTGCTGGAGCTGTAGGAATTGCTGCTTTTTGCACCATCATGTGATATTCTGCTCGCACTTCTACAATTGGTAACATAAATTATGCTAGATGGTAAGAAATTCCGTTGATTTTCACCAGTCCGACGGTTGAGATTAATAATCATCATCAAATATAACCGTCAACCACTCAACCTGTATTATGCATATAAATTCTCAAATGTATGAAGTTTTCTTGAGATTGACCGTGCTAAGTGTTCTTACTTTATTACAATTTGGTATATTGGCATCATGCTTCCATTAACTCAATTTGTTAATCGAAAAATCTGTTTGTAAACACTACGAGTTTATGATGAAAAACAATATGTTATTCCGCATACCATTTCAAAGAACAATATATTACGCAAGTTATTAATTTCTCAACAGAAATTTTTATCAACGTGAGGTAAGAATCGTTAAGTGAAGGTTCTGAATTCAATTCTCTATAAAAATATGTCGTTGGTTTAAAGTTACTCAAAGTTTTATCAAAGTTTGTGTTTCTCTTCTAAAAAAATCTTATCGATTTAATTTAATGGTATCAAATTTTAATCCATTTCGAGCTGAAATTTACAATTAACAGATTTAATGTAAATTTAAATTATACGATAATATTTTATGTCAAAATTTTGAAATATCTCTCAAAAGTCAAAGGCAGTAGTGAGACGAGTTTCATAAGTAAATATATTTTTCTCCCACAAGGACTAGTAGTCTAGTATGGTGGCTGTGAAGCATTGGTGTTTAGCTGGTGGGTTTTAAAAAAATATTTTTTTGAGAATTGGAAAATTCCCACAACACTTATTCCATTTTATCAAAATATTTTTACAAAGAGTAAAGATCAGGTGAAAATATAATTAGGTAAATTATCAGTTTAACCAATTTACCACCTTGAAACTAAGGTTTTAAAAATCAAACTGATCTGATTGGTTCGACCGGTAGGTTTTAACCAATCCGAGACGGGTGCTTACCCTCCGAAATCATAACATGGTTCCAAAAACGACTCTTGGAAAGCAAGATCATTCCTTTGCAACCTATCACCAACACTCCTGTTGGTAGTAGACATAAGCATGCCAATGCAGTCTATGATCACACCCATTCCATCACCAACAGCAGTAAAGAGAAGTCCAAACTAGCTAAAGATTACACTCTCACTAAAGTGAAACCTTCGGGTCTGATATCTTCACAAAGCTAACAGCATCATCTGTGGACACCCTTATCGTTTCCATCCATATAACTAGTCTCTGAAATGGTACTAAAAATGTTTTTACCAACAAACCCTATCGAAGAATAATTCTAGATCAGTGGTTGCTACAAGTATCAAAATGACATCATTTTAACAGTTTATAATATAATCTTACATAATTTTAACTCGCAGTAAATAACTTTGACTGCATATAATCTGAATCCGGAAGAAAATGTTGTTGGAAGTTGGCTCTAAATGTTTTTTCAACTCTATTTTCATTTTCTAATGGCATGTGAAGGGGATGGACTTGTAAGCAATACGTCAATGTTGTACTACTGTACTGACCAATGATTTAGAATTTGGGTGTCACAGTCACAGGTCGTCGATAGAGACCTGTTGTCTTCACTGGATGTCTATTTTAAGGTTCCTCTCGCAAAGAACATATTGCACAGTCTCCTTCCTTGAGAACTCTTTATCTTCAAGAAACCAAACACATTATGGAAGAGTTGCACAAGGTGGCTCAAGCATACTATCACAATGGCTAACAGCACGTTCAGTGTCTAACACAACAATGCTTCCGATCAATGGACACACACATGGATGGAAAGAACCAGTCCCATGAATTCAACGTGCTGCTCAGTGGAGAAGGCTACCTAAATCAGCAAATGAACAACTATCTTTTTTGTACCCTAGATGTTAACAGAAATGGGGTACTGGATTCCAACAAATTTCTTACCTTGTATTATATCATCAAGACTAGAACTGCTTTCTGCTGTCAGTGCCAGAGATTGCTTGCTGGGATGTATTTCACTTGTGTACCTGTTTTGATTGTCCCTCGTCAACAACCTTCAACCTATGCGCAGACTGTTACAACGTGTCCTTAACTGACAACAACATGCCAAGCTGGAGGGATAACCATTCCCATAGGAACTTTGTTGATACTGCCTTGCTGCTTCAGGCTAAAAGGATCCGCCCTACTCCTTCCTCTTCTCGTGCAGTTGAGGTATTTTCTGAATCAAACATCATTTTGATGAAATAATACCACAAGCATCTTCTTGATCAACGACTTTTTGTCGTGGATTTTATACAGGAATTTATGCAGCCAACGAATACTGCTAAGAAGATTCAAGTCCATTATCACCATCAATATCAGCCTGATTCCAGATTGGTAACCATTTGAACGCCACATTGTACATAAAATTCTGCTGAATTATTCAGCATTGGTTGATACTCGTAATAATTGAATATAAATCAGGATGTACTGAGGGCCCTTGAAATTGCGTTAGCTGCTGGATCTGTAGGAGTTGCTGCTTTCTGCAGCATCATGTGATAATCTGGTTGCACTCCGACAACTTGGTAATTTAGGTACCAAGTTGGATACAAGAACCTGTTTACAAATGTAAACATGTTTGCATTAGCCTCCTAGATATTCAACCATGCCTGAAATGACCATTGGGATGGGAGAATCTTTCTGATGTTTTCTTTAGATCGACAGAGCAACAAGGTCAAGTTTAATACAATATGCTGTAGTGGCATCATGTGTCCAGTAACACAGTTTGTTAATCGAAAAATGTGGTACGATTTTATTATGAAATGTGAATGGCAGACTCTTACAAGATAGATTCTTAGCATGTTTACCCATCAGGTTTGGTGGGTAGAGAATCACATGGTAATGCAGCTGCTCTCAGTTTCAGCTCCTATGGCCGTACTGCAAACATTTACATGACTTGCTGAGTAAATAACAACATAGGATGTGTGGGGGTAAAAAAGTTAAACTGCTCCAACTTTCGAATATATTAAGAATAAATTACCTGGGGTAAGAGAGGTATAACGTTACGACTATGAGCATGATGTACTTAGCTGCTGGAATTCAATTTCTCTAGCAAGATATTGTTCAAAATAACTGGATTTGCTTTCCCTTTTGACATTTTCATGACCTGGGTTTAAGAGTTATAGTAAAATTAGTACTCGTAGCGAGGTAAATACTGATGAAAAATCTACTCACTCAAATAGACAAACCTGGCCAGCAAAGAAACCTTGTAGCTTGGTTCTTCCTCCGCGATACTGTTCCACCTGTTTTGGATTCTCTGATATGACTTGAACTACCATTTTCTCGATCTCAACAGCATCTGTAATCTGCATTCCATATGTGCACCTTCCGATCATTTTCATGACATTCATCATGAAATCATCATTATATTCAGATAAACCATTTATTTCGGAAGTAGGTAGACAATGAGAATATACTGATTACTTTTATTTATATCATATGGCTGTAATATAACAAGCCACCAGAAAGTTCAACTTATGCGTACTGTTCACATGAAATTTCCATCTAAAAAAATCAACGTTTTACAAGCTACACAAAGTGAAAATGGTACCACTTGCCTGAACCAGATCCTTTTCTATAATTAGTCCATTCACAGTTCCACCTTTAGCTATTAGCTCAAACAGAATCTGCAGATAATAAACAACTATTTATCGCAATGGATGTGGTGAGTTTTAATCACAATGGAACAGGACTAAAAGGAAAATTAAGATATAATGAACATTATGAACCATTAGCACATGAAGTAAAAACAGTGCAGACAAGAGGATATTTTTTATAATATTTTTGCCAAGCTGATTGCAGGGGAAATGCCTGTGTGTGAACTTTAATTACTTGCCAAAAAACATACCTCTTTCCCTATTTTTCCACTTATGGTTCCATCTTTAATGGACTTTATCAACTCAGCCAGCTCATCAGGGGTGAGTTTAATATCATTGATGGACACTTTCTCATCTTTCAAGTAGGCAGCTATATCACCCATTATCCAATTTGTTGCTAGCTTCACGTCAACACCCTTTTCAATGGTTTTATCGAAAAAATTTGCAACCTGATATTATTAAGCAAGATCTCGAAAATGAATTGTGTTTTATGACACAATGTAGCCAATGTTAAATCTATAAACCAGTAAATAAAAGATGACAACTTACGCTTATGTCATTGGCAAGGAAAAGAACATCTTGCATACCCAGACCCATATTTTCATACCTACGCCGCTTCATTTCTGGAATTTCAGGTAATGAATGCCTGATTTGATCGACATAAACCTCGCTTAAGACTAATTCAGGAAGATCTGGTTCGGGAAAATATCGGTAATCAGCAAGCCCTTCCTTTTTTCTCATTGTTACTGTTTTCTAAGTCATGACACAAAGATTAATGAATTAGTAGAATCCATAGCTAATAGTTGTATATTCTCCGAAAAGTACAAAGCCGGAAGTTAAACTCAAACAAACCTGCGAGCCTTCTTCCCAAAGACGCGTTTCTTGTACAACCTCATCACCTTGACCTTTACTGTAGAGAAGTGACTGCCTCGAAATCTCGTAATCAACTGCCCTACCTATAGCTGAAAATGCATTGAGATTTTTCACTTCAACCTGAAATAAGTTAATTCAAACCAATGTGTGAATAACTATTCCATTTATACCCTAATTGCATAAATAGAACTGAAACCACTAACCACAGACAAAATTATGGAAGTTTTTGAAGACAAAAAAGTTTGTAAAATGGAGACTTTCAGAATGAGTATGAAGGTAAGAAAACTATAGCTGGCCAAACAATAATAATTATAACCGAGTTTTATGAGTGCTTGACCACATCATCTAGCTGTGTAAAATCTATTCAATTATTCATTTTTATAACACCTAAATGTGGCCATGAAGAATGAGTGACATACAGCGTTCACAAGATTTTATTCATTACAATCTCTGGAAATGAAAGTGAGAAACAGAATATTCTTGATCATAAAAAAGGAGGAGAAGGAAGGAAAGTACCTTTGTCCCAAACTCTAATTGCCCGATTGGTCGTACTGATACATTAACATCACAACGAAGTGAACCTTCTTGCATATTACCATTACTGATCCCCAAATAACGAACTAATCTTTGTATTTCAGCTGCGTACTCTGCGGCCTCGACACCTGTTCTCATATCAGGTTCACTGACAATCTCAAGCAATGGAACTCCAGCTCTATTCAAATCAACCTACAAAAGGTCCAATAGCTGTTCAATAATGCTACTTAACAACCAAAAGAAAAACCATGAATAATATCTTGAGGCAGATATGAGGCCAAAAAGGGTACCTGTGAGAATGGGGAATTTCCGGTATGAATTAGCTTCCCAGCATCCTCTTCCATATGAACCCTGGTGATACCAAATCTCCTGTGGCCACCACCAAACTCAAGAGGAAGATCCACATCAACAAAACCTCCAGTCGCAATCGGGATATCAAATTGAGATATCTGATACCCTTTTGGAAGATCCGGGTAAAAATACTGTTTCCTATCAAACTTAGACGTAAAAGCAAGTCTACAATTCAACGCTAAACCCAACTTCACAGCACACTCAATAACCTTGGAATTCAAAACCGGTAACGCACCAGGTAAACCCATACACACAGGACATATATTCGTATTCGGCTGCGAACCATAACTATAAGGACAAGAGCAAAACGCCTTAGTAACAGTATTAAGCTGGACATGTGTCTCTAACCCAATCACTGCCTCGAAACCCTCAGTGACCTTATCCAACTTCCTATAATTATCAGGCGCAACCTTCACTTTAGGCATTTCCATTCCCTTGGCGGCGTTCGGAGACTGAGTGCTTTTCATTGTGCAGTACATAATACCTTTGTTTCTCCTAAAAAGCATGGCAGGAGAGAACAAGAAATGGTGGGTGTGAAACTGAATGGTTCTACAGAGCGTCGAAGCCATGATTGCAGATGAATGAAGTCCACTTCAAGGTACACTCAGCTTCTACAGAAACAATAGTTTCAATCAGATTTCGACCGCAAGAATTTATCCTTACATATAAAGCTTAGACCTTTAAGCTAATCCACGATTTAATAGACAGAATTCCAGGGACGAGAGTCGATAATATCAAAAGGGGCGGTAGGGTTTGCCGAAATACTTACTTCCGATGTTCAGATTGGGCTCATGATGAAGCTCTGATATTCTCCTTCGGCCAAAGAAGATAATAAGATGTACAAATTAAAATTAACAAAATAACAAAAAGAAGTCAATTTTTAAGAAAAAAATGTACTTCCATTCTCATAAAATTAGATCTAGTGCAGCTAAAGCTATTTGCTGCGAGCTAAAAACTACGTAATTTTGATAAAAGGCTCATTCAAAACTACATAGGGTAATAGTAAAAAACGTCAAAACGACGTCGTTTTGGTACTCGTAGCAGATAGCAGCGGTGTACTGGATCCGAATCCCATTCTCATGTCATTTATGTATCATTTGACAGAGTGAAGTTCATTTGAGATCTCATTTTACTCTGAGATCTCGAGACTTCATCTATGATTTAAAAATCATTTTTTTTTCAATGTTTATCTTTTAATAAAATAGTCAAAATGAACAAAATGAAATCAAAATATACTAACAATTAAGTCAAAAATAAAACAACCGAAAAACAAAATACATCTGCCCATTTGAAGTTGGAAAGGAAAGGCACTCCCATTAACAATACAAAAGTGACAACAAAATCATGCAACTGACTCTTCTTTATTTTCCTCAATTAGTACAACACAAATTTGAGATGGTCAAAGTTGACATGTCGCTGAGTAGGTTTCCATCAATACTCAGCTTAAAAACTCAGCTTCTATAGTGACAGTTTTCAGGCCAATGCAAGAAGTCCTGAATAGCTCGTACGTGTGAGCAACAGCAATGCTTATAGTTATAGCTAAGCACGTGAGCCCTGCTGCTAAAGAAAGCCTGCTGCGGGTCGGACTGATGAACAGACATAATGATCATGTAGGTATCAACAGTCAAGGGAAATTCATTCCTCCAGCATGCCAAACCTCTGTGTACAGAAAATGATAATACACCTATTCAATAACAAATGGCAGCAAATTTTCATGAGCCAGATTACATGTGAGATTCCATGAGTTCCGCATCATTCAGATAATGCAACTCCTTTGCATTTGCTGCTTCATAGGTGCCCAAATTTGCGCACTGGTCATGACTCATGAGAACTCACATGATAACACTTGAATGAGTATTGGTCATGGGCATCACACACTAGTTGTCTAGTTCCTTTACCAATGGACAAAATGTCATAGAACTTGGTAGTGATGATCTTGATTTCTTGGACCCTCCGGTTGTAAATTAGCAGGAGAAAAGCTCGGGCCCTAAACACAACCATGAGAAGCACCTCGCTTTTAAAGCAGGGATGATTCTCAAACACCCCTCCGTCAGCAAACATACACCCAAGAGTTCAAGACAATCTCACTCTTTAATTTTGCGAGTCCTTTTGCTCAGTCCTCTCTTCCTTGCACTTTCTGCTACTGGTTGCAGTGTGGGAACCTGGTTAATCCACAACAGAGGCACTAACGCAGCAAGAGCCTGAATGACAATTCCAGTCGGTAAGGTGGAATAGTCACTAGATGTAATCCCAATCACTCTCGACAATCCAATCCCTAAAAACCCACTAACTATTGAGGCTAACATCAGCGCTGACGCCATGAATGAAGTCAGGGATCCTTCGCAGCCAGGTGGACACAAACTAGCAAGCAACACAGTAAAGGGTAAGATCTTAATTTGAGCAATTGTTTCAGCTAATCCCGAGACACAAAGCACATATATTTCATTTGGTATCCCCAGTTTGATGTTAATTTGCTTAACCAGAATCAGATCAAGCAGCAGTGCCACGGCGTATGCAAATTGTAAGCCGCTAACTAGCTTTCTCATAGACAGATTTTTCAAGTATCGGTCATAGAGCACTGTCAGGGAGAAGAGTAATAGCTGACCAACGACTTTCGACATGCCAAGAACTGAAGGATTTATGTGCAGGCATTGTGTCTGGTAACAGAAAATTGAGCCGGAGAGAATTGGTATCATGGCAATAGAACCTGCAATCCAAATAAGAGGACGGGAAATTCGCTCATCCTTGATTGCCAATGTAAAATCAGAAAATTGTGTTTTGATACTTTCAGAAACTGAACTTGCTACTCCAGGCCCATCGGTCGGCTTCCTTAAACCCAACAGTGCCTCCTTAGTTGTAACTGAAGCTAATAATTGTACCGAGAGTAAAGATGAGAAAATCAAAAACATGGTTCTAGGCTGGGTTTTAAGCAAGCAAAATCCGCCAATTAAGTTTCCTAGAATTCCCCCGGCAGCAGATGCCATAAAAGCATAAGATTGCAGGCCAGTAACTTTATTTGTCTGGCCGTACTCTGCAACAAGAGCGTCCTTTGCAACTTCTGTAATTGCTGCACCCAAATTACTAAGAAGAACAAGTGCCATTAATGGTGTTAGAGAGCTTCCTGCGTCGGGTATTAAAGCTAAGGGGACCCAGGCCAATATCTGCAGCAGGACTGATAGTTACAAATATTAGTGCCTTAATAGTAACTCAATATGGCTTTAAATCAAACATGGTAATGGTGATATTTCATAGTTACACCCATTCAGTTGATCAGGACTGGATTTTTTTCAAAATATGTAAAGGAACATCAAGTTGCAAAATTAGACTCTTAAAGGCTTGGATGTGAAAATTACACATCCATAAAATATTTCCGTTTCTAATCGTTAAACCAGCTTCAACAAATGGCAAATTCACCATGAAATATCTATGAGATAACCAACATTATGGAAGCTAAAAATCTGTGAATAAGCAACTCAAAAATATGCAAGGTTTTGACGCTTCATAGGTTATCTGTAAAACTATCGTACCACCGCGCATCAACTTGGCTCATGAAACTTAAAACGCTGACCAGCATATGGTTCAAAGCAAAAGGCTTATTGGGAAACCAAACCAGACCAGCAACAACATCCCACAACAATATACTGACTACTTATAGAGTACAATGTACATCACACTTTAACTTAAAATCAATTAGCCAAATGCAACATACCTCCAATGCAGACGTATGGTATTCTATGCGCTCCTCCAATGTACAAAGCATCAGACAACACACCATAAAGCGGCTTAGCTACCATAGGAAGATTACCGGAATTCTGAACCATCTGCAACGTAGAAGGATGCATATTTAAATTCTGCGCCATATGTATATTCAAAGCCAACCATGGGAAACACCTAAATCCAGAAACCCAATACCCCAAACCACAAAAAGACAACATCTGCTTGTACCCAACTTCACTCCCAACTCCCACTTCTTCTCCATTCCTTTCCTCCATCTTCCCCTCACTCTTCCTCATTTCCAACTTTCCAGGGGTTGGTAAAACATGTTTTGTAACATGGGTTCTGTGCTCCGGTGGATCCCCAACTCCACTGGTGCTCGGATGATGAAAACACACAGCAGGTCTCAACCTGGTCCTCCTCGATTCTACCGAAATTCCTGATCTTGACGGTCTGTGAGTCATTTGGGTTAAGAGCACAGCCGCACCACCTCCTCCACATACCACAGAGCTGATCATTTTTCTCAGAGTAATTCCGACCGGTAGATGTCTGAATCTGAATATTCTAAAACAAAGCAACTGATCTAGGAAATCAATAAAAATTGGATTTTTACACTAAATTTAATAATCCGAAAATTCTTGATGGATGAATAAAGGAGAGCAATCTAGAAAACTGTGGCACTTAGTAGTTACTAGGGTTTATATATCAACCTTGGGAATATGACAAAGTCTGATTTTTTTCGAGTAATTTCAATTTCCCAGAAAAACCAAAAATTCAATCTTGCGGAATGTGTGAACTGAAGTCGTTCGCTTCGAAACGGCGCCGTATTTGTACCTCGATGTTGCCATTGTTTTAATTGAGCATTTGATCCACTCAACCTAGGATTGGGCTTTTGCAGCCAGAGACAAGACAACGACAGTCTGCTAAGGATTCAGCCTTAGAAGCAGATTCCAAATAACCTCCAGCAGGTCATCTGAATGAGAAAAAATGAAAGCCGACCCATGATTCAGCATCATCTGAAGACGAAATGTAGTTAATGTTGAATTCGTAGGTGGTTGGTGAGATTATAATTTAGAGCTTTGCAAGAGTTATTTGAAGATGAGATCGGCTAGGAAAACATTCAGTATCGTTTTTATCCATTTATTCTCACTTTTAGGTACCGGAAAGAAAGTAGTTAAGGGTATTTCACTAAATAAAATTTACTAAATATACTTGGATCAATAATACGAAGATCGTCAAGTACATCCACACTCTTACTTTATATTTGTAAGACCACGTCTCAATCATTCATCTCACACACTATTTTATCATTTGATTTCATATGTCAACCACTAACTCACTTGCATTTATGTTAATCACTAACCTAAAAGGTAGACACATGTCAACCAGATGATAAACTTGTATATAAGATGGACGTTTCAGAAGTGGTCTTACGAATATAATTTAAGGATATAGATGTAGTTGATCGTTCCTCCCGATAATATATGTATACATGCACTTTGAGTTTATGGGTATTTATGTACAAGAGCGTTGCTACTAGCATCGACGTTCAGTAATCATCGAACATCAGAATGTCGAAAATTCCTCGGGATAAGAACAAAAATAAATGATGGGAAGAGTAATATTGGAATCGAAAAGTCAATTGACCATGATGTCTTTGACCATTACTTTAACCACCTCACACAATTCCGTCAATTATTTCATTAAATGTAATAACTTATTAATATAATAATATTATTGTTATTATAATGTACCCCATTATAATAAATGAGTTTTCAATTGTCACCTATATAATCACTTCCTTTTGTAATTAACTCTCCTTCGTTATCAGATGTGGTGAACTATTAAAAGAGTTTGTTATAAAGATTGTTTGATGAATTATAATATAAGAATGATGTCGTAAAATATCACTTATTATGCTATCGAAAAAAGAAAAAAATATCACTTATTATAAATATATTTAAGAAAAATACTGTAGAAAAACTGTATTAAAATTGGCAGATGATTAATATTATTTCTAGCCTTTAGGTTGGAGATTTTTGTTTGTCCAGGATCAAACGAAACACTCTTGTCACAAGAGGCGTTGGAGGAACACTCCCACACATTGTGGTGTCGTAAATTCGTCATAGGTATGCAAACTAAAAAGAGGCAACAGTGTGATCTCTCAAGATTGTGACGCTCAAGAAAAAAACTGATGGAAGAATGTTCTAATGCTGACCCAGTAGCAAGACCAACATTCACAGAGATAACTCAAAGACTACAAGCCATGTTAAAAAAGCTTGAAGCAATATCTAACAGACTTCTTAAAGCTAATCCCTAAATATCCAAACACAAAGGAAGATGTTAAGGATAAAATCACATGAATATTGACGTTATTAATTGCTATTCTTATTTTTGGCAAGGTCTCATTTATACTCCTATTATAAGTCGTACTTATTTTTGGCAAGGTCTCATTTATACTCCTATTTAGATTCGCCACTACAATATTGTGAAACATGTAAAAAACAACCTATTAAATGATAGAAGTCAAAAGTCATGAAAAGTCGACAAACATTAAAGCAAAATGAGTATGTTTTTGCTTCTATTCTAAAAAAAAGTGTAAACAAAAAAAACTATGTGAAACCAAATTGCCGTAAATATTTAAAAGATATTTTTTGTGTTTGATGGCACGCATTTCAAAGAGATCCAATTCAATAGACTGCCATTCCACATCTTATCTCCTCCCCATGCTGTTTTCATTTTCTTTTGTGATTAACTTTTGTGATTAACTTTTGTGATTAACTGATATATTTCTGAATTTTTTAAAACGATTTAAATTATAACCTTTCGCATTTAACGTGACCTATTTAAAAGCTAATTGTGATACATGATTTAAATCTTTCTTTTATAATAAAAAAATTATACCCATGGTTTGCTGTTTCATTTTATTTAAATTTCATTAATTAAATTATTAAAATTAAATTCTTACAACCCCTTAATTATCTCTCCTAATTTTTTTAACCTACTATTACAAAATTATAAATAAGATGAGGACGCACAGTTCCATAGGAAGGATCGATCACCGATTTCGTTACGTATCTACTCTTTCTTCTTCTTACTCCAATTTCCAGCAGCTTCCGATCGGACGACCACGTCAGCGATGGACAAAGCCCTAAACCGACAGCAAATCCTCCTTCAGCATCTCGCTCCTTCCTCATCTTCTCCTCAGTCCGCTCTCTCCGTAAGCCCATTTTCAATCGATTAATTTGATTTTGTAGTTTCACACGATTCAATCAATCCGGTGTTTGTTGATTGTTTAGCATTCAATTGCTGCTGAATTACTCTGTTATTGGATCGAGAGATTTGATTTTGTTGTAATCTGATTGTTTGTTTGATTTAGGCATCGGTGTGTGTTGCTGGAGATAGCGCTGCATACCACAGGAACGCTAGCTTTGGGGATGATGTAGTCATTATTGCGTAAGTGTTTTGTGTGTTGATAACTTCTTTTATACTTTCTCTAATGTGTTTGTTTTGTTTTTAAGTATTTGTTTGTACCTGAATTGTTTGATTTCATGGATGGAATTCGTGCAGTGCCTTCCGGACTCCGCTTTGCAAGGCCAAGCGTGGGGCATTCAAGGATACATATGCAGATGAACTGCTTGCCGCTGTTCTTAAGGTAAGTGGATTAACAACTGCTGGTTGGGTTGGAGTAGTTTATTTATATTAGTTACTGGCTTTGCTGTTTGTTTCTTGATTGAATGGTTTCTGTAGGGAGTGATAGACAGCACGAAGATTGATCCGAGCGAAGTTGGGGATATTGTTGTTGGAACGGTTCTGGCACCTGGCTCTCAAAGGGCTACTGAATGCAGGATGGCTGCATTCTATGCTGGTTTCCCAGGTCCATTTTCATTCAATTCCCTTTTTTGAGCTAAATATCTGCTCTGTTATTGAAAACTGATATTGTGATTTGTAGACACTGTTCCTCTGAGAACTGTGAATAGGCAATGCTCTTCTGGACTACAAGCAGTGGCAGATGTGGCAGCAGCCATTAAAGCTGGTTTTTATGACATAGGTTAGTGAGGATATTTTGAATCAATTTATATTGATGTTTGGGATCCGTAGCGTAATGTTTGGTTTTTCATATTTTGCAAGGTATTGGAGCTGGTTTGGAATCAATGACAGCAAATTCTATGGCATGGGATGGCGAATTGAATCCAAAAGTAATGTTACTTCACTTGAGTTGTATGATTTAATGAATCACGCTTTTCAATCCGATTCCTACAAGGATAGCTATGCCAGGCATATGACGAATTATTTGCATACTTAATATTTTCAGGTGAAGGCCTTTGAGCAGGCACGTAATTGTCTTCTTCCTATGGGGGTCACATCTGAAAATGTAGCCGAACGATTTGGGGTAACTAGACAGGAACAAGACCAGGCTGCTGTAAGTATCTTTCATTATTTTCAAGTTTTAGTGGATGTGCTTGTTTGAAATTTGATAAAATATATTCTTTATTTTGTAGGTTGAGTCTCACAGGAAGGCAGCTCTAGCTACAGCTGCTGGTAAATTCAAAGATGAGATAATTCCCGTGGCTACAAAGGTAAATATTTGCGTCAACTCGATATTACTAGAAAAATGTGGATCGGTGTGACATGAATTGTGTGGTTAATGATCTTTTATTATATTTGAAAAAGATTGTTGACCCGAAGACTGGACAAGAGACGCCCATTACAGTATCAGCAGATGATGGAATTCGGCCGAATGCTTCCATAGCTGATCTGGCAAAATTGAAACCTGTGTTCAAGAAGGATGGAACGACTACTGCAGGTGCATGATCTTATGCTGTTTTGAGTTGGTGTCCTCTCTTTCCATGATTGAGCAATTTCATAGACTTTGGGTCTTCTTTTTTCAGGGAATTCAAGCCAGGTGACTGATGGTGCTGGTGCGGTCCTTCTCATGAAAAGGAGTATTGCTCAGCAAAAAGGACTTCCTATTCTTGGTGTATTTAGGTATTTTTATATTGTTGGAAGTG
>QZGG01001517.1:0-62635 GCA_006409495.1 Sedum album | reverse complement strand
CTTTTTTTTTGACCTCTGTTCACCAGTTATCTGAGCCCTCTTCCTATAAAGAGGCTGTTCTTGGCCCTTGTTGGCAGCGGGCAATGGATGAAGAACTCTCTGCATTAGCAAAAACAGACACTTGGGACATTGTTCCACTTCCGCCTGGCAAGCGTGCTATTGGTTCGCGCTGGGTATATAAGATCAAAACCAAATCTGATGGAAGCATTGAGCGGTACAAGGCTCGTTTAGTTGCAAAGGGTTTTGCTCAGGAGTATGGCATGGATTATGAGGAGACATTTGCCCCTGTTTCCAAACATGTTACGATTCGTACCCTTATTGCAGTTGCCTCTGTGAACCAGTGGTCTATTTCTCAGTTGGATGTTAAGAATGCATTTCTAAATGGTGATCTTCACGAGGAGGTTTATATGACTCCTCCCCCAGGTGTTTCTCATGGTTCGGGGGAAGTTTGCAGATTGAAGAAAGCCTTATATGGATTGAAACAAGCGCCGCGTGCTTGGTTTGAAAAGTTCTCGATTGTTATTTCTTCTCTTGGATTTCGTTCTAGTCCACATGATTCGGCTTTATTTATCAGGTGCTCCTCTTCTGGTCGTACACTACTCTCTTTATATGTGGATGATATGATTATTACTGGAGATGATGTTGATGGAATTTCTGAGTTCAAGCGCCATTTGGCTGCTGCATTTGAGATGAAAGATTTGGGCCCTTTGCGTTACTTTCTGGGGATTGAAGTAGCCCACTCTCCGAGAGGCTATCTTCTTTCACAGTCTAAGTATATTGGTGATATCCTTGATCAGGCTCGTCTTTCTGATAGTCGCACTGTTGCTACTCCTATTGAGACTAATGCTCGGTATTCTTCTACTGATGGAGAACCATTATCGGATCCCACATTGTACCGTACTCTTGTTGGAAGCTTAGTGTATCTGACCATTACCAGACCAAATATTGCTTATGCTGTGCACATTGTCAGTCAGTTTGTTTCGGCCCCTACCACTATCCATTGGGCAGCTGTGCTTCGTATCCTTCGCTATCTTCGGGGGACTCAGTTTCAGGCCTTGTTATTTTCATCGACGTCTTCCTTGGAGTTGCGCGCTTATTCTGATGCTGATTGGGCTAGTGATCCTTCTGATCGCAAGTCTGTGACAGGTTTCTGTATTTTTCTTGGTGACTCTCTTATTTCCTGGAGAAGTAAGAAGCAAACAGTTGTTTCACGTTCTTCTACAGAGGCAGAGTATCGTGCCATGGCGTCTACTACTGCTGAGATTGTTTGGTTGCGCTGGTTACTTGGTGATATAGGTATTACTCTTTCGGATCCTACTCCGATGTATTGCGACAGTGCAAGTGCGATCCAGATTGCTCGAAATTCGATATACCATGAGCGTACAAAGCACATTGAGATTGATTGTCACTTGACTCGTCATCACTATCAGAATGGAACGATCACCTTGCTGTTTGTCACTTCCGCTATGCAGATTGCAGATTTGTTTACGAAGGCTCACTCCGCTGCACGTTTTCGTTTCTTAATTGGCAAACTCATGATGATTTCTGTCAGCGCATCTTGAGTTTGAGGGGGAGATATTAGAGTATTAGATATTTGTCCTCATAGTTTAGCATATTTGCACATTAGCCCATTAGTTATTTGCTATAAATACTTGTATTATGCAATTTGTACTACTTATCGTTTGCATCAGTGAAACCCTAGCCTCTCTTTTGCTTTGTTGCTTTTGTTTGTTTTCTACAATATGCACATCACGTGTGCATCACGTGCAACTCACATGTTTCGTTAATGCGTTGGCACAATCTGGTGCATCCAAAAAATGCAATCAACGGATGCAAGAAGGTGTTCACGAATCCCACCAAATTAGGTGGACTTACATGATACATATCCTATATTTGTATGCCTGAGTAATTCACTAGTAAGGTAGTATATGTAATATGTTCCTCTGTAGATGGTATTTAATTTTTAACAGGAAGGAATATTCAAGTGGGTGCTTATCTCTAACATAAGTTTCAAAGTATCAACAAATAAATAAAATTCCCCTTCTTTTTTCATGGTCTTTGTATTTTTTGGTTCATGAAATATTTGAGAAATGGTAAGATGAATAATTGTTAGAAAAAGAAGATTATGTGCTTTATTTGATGAGAAGCGTGATAAAAAACTCAATACAAAATATTGCATCCTTCATTAGGAAATATCCAAACAGAAGAATTTTTTTTGATAAATCAACCGTTCGTAAGCATCATCTCAATCCATAAACTTTTTTTCATAAATACATTTATATAAATAGTGAAAGATTAAAAAATGACAACTTAATATATGTGAACACAGGGACGAATCAACGTTTTAAAGGGGCGGGGCAGTGAACAATGAGACTCTAACTCAAGCGCTAATTTATAACAATCCGACGGATGAATTTTACGAGAAAACATTAAACTTCAGCCACATCATGAATTTGTAAGTCCAACAGCCAAATTTAATTATTAAATCTAAACATTATATTAAAATCAAACATTCTGATTTTATCCTTATCCTATTGTATTTTATGATTTAATAAATTCACATGTATTTTTGTTCAACAAGTTTGAATTAAATTCTAACAAAGTCGAGCATTGGGAATATTACAAATTCCATGTGCACCGAAACAATTGCATATTAATTTCACTGATAGAATTAGCTGTAAATTTCAACCAACTTTCATAATATTTCCACACTTTCCAATTTTTAGACTACAAAGTTCATTACTCATAACTCACAAATTTAATTCTCATTGAATTTTAGATTTCTACCATAAGTTTAATTACTATTTTGAGATTAAATTTATTTATTTTAGTGCCAGATTTATCCAGGTATCTCCACAAAAAGAATTCCATCTTTATAGCATATAAAATTAAAATTATAAAGACTCTAAAATCTTAAATTTTAAATAAATTATTTCCTAATATTTCTATTTCTCGGTATGTTTGTTGTAATGGAATATTTTAAAAATGGAAAGAAATTGTGTGAAACATATAATTCTAATTTTTTTGTGATGAAAAATGAAATCAGAATAAATAACCAAATACAAAATGTTCATTGGGAAAGATCCAATCTGAAGATTATTTTTTGATAAATCAAACGTCCAAAAGCATCATCTTATTTTCATAAGAATTTTTCTCGAGGCAATGTTGAGAAGGTACGCGTCGTCCAACGATTAGCTATCGCGTCGTAAGACTTTAATAAAGTCTCATGTGATTTTTTTCAACATATTTGAATCAAATTCTAAAGAAGAATTGGAGTATCAAGAGTATGAAGAAAATCACCCACATTGAATTCCATCATTCTTTTTCCCAAATTGGTTCACATTCTACATCCTAAGCTCAAATTCTTAATATCGAGTATAGAATCATACTCATTTTCTTCATCCGTCGCAACACATTTTGTCTTGATGGATGACTCTGGGTTTGTTGCTCAAGAAAACGGCGACATTTCTAATCACTGGGATTTTGAGGCATTGGATGAGAATGTGTATACGTTGAGTTCGACGGATGAGAGCAGCAACAACAGCAGTGTGACGCAAAATGATGTAATGATAACAAAATACTCTTCAGGAATTTAAATTCTAGAGGATTCTGTGTTTAACAACAAGATATCGTATTGGTAGATTTATGTAGATTCACGCAGAAGTCCGTTGGAGTTGGCTAATCTTTATTTATTTTTGTTAACTTGTGTCATCACAGATTATCAAGAACGGACCGGTTTTGATATCATGCAAAAATGGTGAGCTATGACCTTTAATATTCTTGTATTTTAACTGTGCAAGGTTGAATCCTCACTGTTTTCTTATTTTCAGGTTTGGGTTTGTATTCATGGCGAAGAAGATGGCTTGTCCTTAATAAGAGAGCTATAGTTTTTTTCAAACGTGATCCTGTAAGTACCACAATTCATTTTATATTTATAACTTATGAAATCATCTCGCCGGAACTTTTTTGTAACTATTTCTGTTTTACAAACATTTGACGTTTTAAGATATATTACCGTTGTAATCGTATCGATTGTCTTGAATTTTCTTGAATATGTTTCTTTGTTGAATTGTAGAACATATTGAGTGGGTGGTCAAGTAAACTTGATATTAGGTGGTATCCTCTTAAAGAAATCTGGAAGGTAAATTTGGTTCGCGTAATAATTTCTACCATTTTCTTCGCGAATAATGTTCATGGTTGATTTTCATATGTTACAGCTTTAAAGTTAGAGAGGATAAAAAGTTGTTAACCGTAACATTTCCTGATGCACTGGACAGGAGAGCATTCACTTTTAAGGTTAACATAATATTAAAGTTCTTACTTATAATTTTCTGATGCAATATTTTGACAATTATTTGTATGCATTTTGAAGACCGAAACATTAGAAGATTTGCAAAAATGGAGAGCTGCACTAGAATTGCCTTCAACTAGCTCCAATCACTCCGTGTTCTCCATCTTTAATAGGATCCTTTTGGCAATGTATGTGCTTCCAATATAAGCTTGATTAAATTTTTGTAGAGGTGTTGATTTATATATTTTTATTCTTTTTCAGTTATGTCAGGGATCGCTAAACCCGCTGCTAAATCTCAAAAGGTAAGGAGGACATTGTCGCGCGCATTAAAACATACGGATGAAAAACCTTCACTCTTGGAAAAAGCATTGTGTTTCCTTGAAAATTTTGGTAGGTTTCTGAAGTAAAGATTAAATTCAGGAGTACCTTTTTCTTTGTTAATAAAAGAAATTCAACATGTTTTGTTTTTGTAAAACAGGCACCAAAGTGGAAGGTATTTTGCGAATTTCTGCAGATTTAGGTGAAGTTCAGCGTAGAATTAAAGATTTTGAAGAAGGTAACACTGAATTTGATGCAAAAGAGGACGCTCATGTTGTTGCTGATTGTTTTAAGGTACATTTTAATCTACACAGTTGCATCATATTTCTGTTTCTTAACTTTTGATCTAAGAACTTGTATGATCTGCAGCATATACTACGGGAACTTCAGTCATCCGTTGTTCCTGCTCGCTGTTGTAGTGAGTTGGTAAAGGCTTTCGGTAAGAAAATTTCTCATACATTCTTTTAAATCCTTCATTATTTGTACGTGAAAAGTTGATTACCATTGTATTTTCTAGACACATATGAAGGTGATGCCCGGATCGATGCCTTGCGCAAGACTATATTTAAGAACCTTCCTGAATCGAATCGACTCTTATTCCAGAGGTAACCAAAAAATGTGCATCATTCTTAACATCCTTTATCTGAGTCTACTTTTTAGAAAATGTTTTAAGACACTTTTTTCTCAACACATTATAAGTTCATATAATTCTTTTGTACTTGTCAGAATCTTGAAGATGTTGTACACAATATGTTGCACGCCTGAAAACCGCATGTCTCCGGCAGCCGTAGCTGCGTGCATGGCGCCATTGCTCTTAAGGCCAATATTAGATGGAGAATGCAATTTGATGGATGAAACAGATTTCATTAATGATGATTCTTCTCAGCTTTTCGGTATTGCATTTGCGGCTAAAACTGCTCAAGCATTATTGCATTGATTCTGGAGGAGTATCATAACATATTCAATGTAATGTGATATATATGGCCTTTTTGAATTACTGAGCCATCAAAAGTGATTATTGATATATTTAATTTGATATACAGGATGAGAACTCAAATAGATATTCAGTATCAGTTGATTCTGAAGAAGATCCTGACAATGAAAATTCAATGGACGAGTATTCTGAAGTTTCGAATGAAGAGCCAAGGAGAAGCAGTAGTTTTCGTGGCAGCGATCTTTACGATGAAACGGTACTTCATGTTAAAATGTTTTTGTTCTTCTCTACAACCATATCACAGTTTGATTTTAATATATATCATAACATTCTTGATTTTTAACAGGACTTAAGCTCTAATTTGAGATTGTCTGATAGTTGTGATTTGGGATCTTCGGAGAGAAATGCTAGCCATCTTAGGAAGAGTCAAGATCAGTATGAAAAAGGAGTTAAGAAGACGCATGTTAACCTGTTTTGTACTTATAAGGCCTTGTCTAACAGGAAGCCAAATCAATCATTTAATCACTTATTATCTCGGCTGAAGCCAATTTCTCCCCCACCTGAAACATGTCAAGAAAGTTCACCAGAGGAACCCAAAAGGTTCTCAGTCGACGGAACACTGACTTCACATTGGGAAACAGAATCTGTGAGTATTTTTGAGATTTTTCCAAAGCGTTTACAATTACTAACACTTGCTATTGATGTTAAACTGACTTCTTGATTTTTATACAGACGAAGAAAATAAGTTCCGCGGAAAAGTAAGAATACTTCACATTTGGTTATCTGAACTTATATGAATATACTTCATAATTGGGTTTTGGTTATTTTTGTTTGCTTTAAATCAGACAACTTGAGGAGAAGAAGACTTATTTACAACAGAGCTTAAGAGAAGAGGTTTGTTTAGTTTCTCAATCCGGTTATACCGTCTTGCTTTCTGGATACCATCACATATCTTGTATTGTGGAAAACAGGCTAATGTAAATGCTTCGTTACAAGGATCTTTGGAGAAAAAGAAGCAGGATTTGATCGAACGATATCTGATACTCAATGAGCATGTAGTTCTTTTTCCATGTGTTTCGATTACTTTTTTATCTTTTTACACAAAAAATTGCATATGGTAATAGTTGATTAAATTGTAGGTTGAGAAGCTTCATGAAAAATTACAAACTGAAAACAATTTGCCATTAATGACGGAAGTTGGTCGAAGTCGCCGCATATCATCTGCAAATTTGTCCGACCAAGAACGAATGGTTTGTGTAATGAAAACAGAAATTTTCCACATAAATGTCAATTTCTTATAAAACACTTGTGGACTTGCAGACAGGAGAAGAGGAAGACGATGAAAATGAAGAATTTCCTCATCAGCTCAGTTTGCTGCAACTTCTCTGTGGTTCATCCTCGGACGCCCCGAAAACTACTAATACTTACCAGAATATACAAAATGCTACACTGTTAGTAATCCTTGACATTCCTAGTTTCCTTTATACATGAATGATATTAGAAGCATGGCTTACGATTTGTCGTTTTTTGTACAAAAATATTACAGGGAGACTTTGCTAAGAGATTTCGACGCAAACCTCACATTTCAGGAAACACTGGCTGTAAGTAGTAGACATGCTTTGTTTTTTTCTTCTCATAACATATTTTATAAATATTTTTGTTCATTTGTTTACATTTTGGATGAATAATCTGCAGGAACTCTCGATCCAACCGGTCATATTACCTCCTATAAAACCGAGAGGAAAATCCGGGACATCTTCGAATTCCAAAACAAAAAAGGGTCACTCACGCAGTTCAGATGAGCATCGGCGAGGGACAGAATCCATTGTTTCTCCTTTCAAATTTGATAAAATTTAAATATATACTTAATACATGGGAAATTGTGTCAAATATTAGTTTTTCCATGTTATAATTATATATTCATTGTTCAAATCCATTTAATTTACTATTACATTTTACTAGTAATTATTTAAAAGCACTCTAAATAATAAAATTTGTATGTAGAAGTGCAAACAGAAATTTTTAAAAATTGTCATTTTGAAAATTTGCAGGGGAACACATACAATCTTTTATAAACTATAGTAAATAAATTTTAAGAATTTCGAATAAATATTTTATTATTTAGTAGTCAAATTTGTTAGAACTTACTTATACTTTACTTTTAGTTATTGATAATAAGTCTAGAGTAAACATGAGAATCACCAAATGCGGCAAAGCTCTCATACGTCATAAGATCACTGTAATGCAAATTTTCTATGTCTAGAAACAATAATGTTAGATCCTGAGGTTCACATCCCTCAAGAGGGTTTTGAGGTTCGGATACCTCTTGTGAACTCAAAGGATCTAGTACCCATGTTTTGATGATGACAGCATTCATTTGATGTCTTGAATGAAGTGTTCAGGTTGCCATACCTGAGTTATGGACAGAAGGTCTTGACAATCACGAAGGACTTGAAGGATCAAGTACCTGGGATTGCAAATCAGGGACCTGACGGGACAGCAGATCACATGAAGGACAGCAGAGCATGAAAGAGAAAAGCTTGCTGCAGAAAGTACCAATCAGCCGCCCATTGGAACTCGTGAATATCTTGTGGAGATAGAGGATACCATGCTGCACCTAGTGGACAATAGGAGGCCAGCCGAAAGCACAAAGTGAACAGTGCCATGGACAAGACCCTGCACGTGGGTCTCTATTCAAAATGCAAAGGATTGGAGCCATTTTGAATTGTCCCTCCCATTCGAAACTCAAGCACAACTCAAGAATCTAGAGAGTGATTCAAGTGAGTTTGAAGATCTTCTTGTGTAAGGCTAAAGGGCATCAAGGAGATAAGCTTGGAGTTGAAGGTTCTCAGGACCTGGTGGTAGACGGACATCCCAGCCAGCTGTGCAAGGGAACTCAGGGGAACCAAGGACGTTCTGTGTAAGGCTGAAGTGCATCAGAACCCAGCTCCTTGGTGTGGGAGAGCTACAACAGATTCAGGAGGAATCGTGTGAAGGTAGCTCTCTGGAAGTCACGAACGGGGGTACTGACCCGGGTAAGCTGACTTTGTGTTGTAATAGCTTGTGTTGTTGTTACATATTACAAACTATTGTTTTGTATAGTCGATTGTTTAATAAAGAAATCATTCGACATCATTTCCGCTGTGTTTACTTTGTGAAGTCCTGCAGTCTGGGATCAGGTCCTAACAGTTCCTGAGTCCTAGATACACTAACCACGGTCCTTCAATTGGTATCAGAGCCCTGTGCTCTAGATTCTTGGTTAGTTTGCAGGTATGTCATCAGGTGATTCGTTCTCAACACCCCCAAAGCTCAAACCGGGAGAGTATGACTCTTGGGCGATTCGGTTCGAGGAACACGTCCTTCGCTTGATGGGAGGTATGGCAGATCATTGAGCAGGGTCGTCAGCTCATCATGGATGATGAAGACCAGACGAAAGAGAAGCCGAGGGCTCTCTACAACACTGAGGACTTCAAGAAGCTTCAGAAGAACGCTCAAGCCATGAAGGTTCTGCATGCTGCTTTGGAACCTGGTGATCTAGAGAAGGTCATCATCTACAAAGACCCGTCTGAGGTCTGGGATGCCCTGAAGAGAATATATGACGGATCGGGGGACGTCAGGAGGAACAGGATCCTCACTGCACAGACGAAGTACCGGAGTCTTCGTCAAAACAAGGATGAGTCGATACATGGGTATCACTCAAGGTTTCAAGGATGCTTGGCTACCTTGTCAAGACTCGGAAAGGAATATGAGTCATGGGAGATCACCCATCATTTCCTTCAAGGATTGTCACCAGAGTGGGATGACATATCAAGGACCTTAGCTGCTCTTTCTGAGACTAAGAGAATGACTTTAGAAGACCTGGTATCTAAGCTGGAGAGCGACATGCTCATTGAGAAAATGAAGCTAGAGGGTCGCGAACCTCAAGGAACCGGAAAGCAGGTTGCATTTGTTTCTGAGAAGGTCATGAACCTAAATCCGAACAGGAGGGACTCGAAGAACCAACGACAGAAAAGGACTGCAACGATGGATGACGAGTGTTTCTACTGTGGAAGAAAGGGACATTTTGCTAGAGATTGCAGAAACAAAAAGTTGGATCAAGCTAATAACAAGGAAAAACCTCACGGTGAGAGACCGAAGGACAACAAGGCCATGATCGCTGCTTGGGGGGACTCCGAGGAAGACAGCGACCTGGATAGTCAATGTGGGGTCAAGACCTTCAGAAGGAACACATGTCTTATGGCCAGAGGTGGATCCTCATCCAAGGAGGTAAAGAATACTTCTAAGCCTTCTACTTTTGAATCACGTGACGATCTAATTAATATTATTAGAGGCTTTCATGATAAATATTATGAGTTGTCTAATGTGATTGCTAAGCAAGATGCTCAGCTTGTTGAGAAAGGATGCCAGGATTAGGCAGCTTGAAACTGAACTCAACAGAAGACAGGGTTGCGAGACTAGTCGCGGACCTGGTCAAGCTAAGAAGGGTCATACAGTCGAGACCGCAGAAAGAGTAAGCATGTGAACCTGCCTTGCCAAGGGTAAAGACAAATGTTCAGGGAGAACTAAGAAGTCAAGACCCGGTCTTGGTTATGGTGAGGTAACCATACTGAAGAGACCTCCACAAGCTGGTGAGCCTAGGAGTACTCCACATGTCAAGGTGGATCTTCAAGACAAGGCTAGGACATATGGTAAGGGATACCGTATATGGGCAAAGAATGCTCAGGGTCGCGAACCGGCAAAGATTGACTTCAACAAGCGTAAGAAGAAGATTGCTGAGTTCAAGAAGGAGAACTTCAAAGGGAAGAAAATCTGTTTCCACTTGTGGAAAGGAGGGACATTTGAAGAACAAGTGTTGGAAAGCTTCCAAAACTGAGGTTCAGGACCCTGGTTGTTCTAAGCGAGGGACGCGTACCCGGATTGACAAGGATGTCAAAGCTGATGCTAATGTTTCTAACCCTATTGTTTGTGTTGGTTCTGTTTCTAAGAAGAAACCCAAAGAGGCAAAGCTCGTTTGGGTTCGTAAGAACTGATTGTTTGTGTGCAGGTGAAGAGAGGGACAGGTCCTGGTATATGGACAGCGGGTGTTCAAGCCACATGACAGGACAAATGGACTATTTCTCTTCACTGCAGCAGCATCCAGGGGGCTCCATTACCTTTGGAAACAAGAGCAAGGGTGAGATCTTTGGTACCGGTATGGTAAGCTTATCGGAAAAGGTTAGCATTGATAATGTGAACTTGGTTCATAATCTAAATTTGATTTGCTTAGTGTTTATCAACTTTGTCAAGGAGGAAACAACAAGGTTGTTTTCACATCTAATGGGTGTTTTGTTAAGTCTCTTAGCACAGGTAAGATTCTTCTCAAAGGCACGGTTGATAATGGGGTATACAAGACCGATCCAAGTTGGGATCCGGATGAGTACCTCTGTTTGTCATCTAGGGCAGACAACACAAATCTTTGGCATAGACGTCTTGGTCATGTGAATCGGAAGTTGATGCAGAAACTTCAGAGTTGGATCTTGTTCGGCCTTCCAGAACTTGGTCAGGTACCTGACGAGGTATGTGTACCCTGTACAAGAGGAAAGCAGACAAGGACCTCATTCAAGCCAAAGAAGGTCGTGAGTACCAGCAGTCCCTTGGAATTGGTGCATATGGACTTATGCGGACCAATGAGGACTCAATCAATCGGAGGGAACAAGTATGTGTTCGTCTTGGTTGATGATTATTCAAGGTTTACATGGACGATTTTTATATCTTCAAAGACTGAGGTATTTGATCGGTTCGGAACCTGGGCTAAGGAAGTAGAGACTTCACTTGTTCAGAAACTCAGAAGCATCAGATCGGATCATGGCACTGAGTTTGACAACGCACAATTCATCAGCTGGTGTGCTAGTCAGGGCGTTCATCACAACTTCTCAGCTCCAAGGACTCCACAGCAGAATGGGGTAGTTGAGCGAAGGAACAGGACCCTGGAAGACATGACCAGGACCTTGTTGCTTGAGAGTGGACTGCCAAAGAGATTTTGGGCAGAGGCCATGAGCACGGCATGCTATGTGTTGAACAGGGCCTACTTGAGGCCACTTCTGAACAAGACTTCGTACGAGTTGTTGAAGGGTCGAAGACCCGCTATATCGCACTTGAGGGTATTCGAGTGTCGGTGTTTTGTTCATGACAACAGGAAACATCAACTTGGGAAGTTTGATGCAAGAAGCGAAGAAGGCATATTTGTAGGGTACTCAATGCATAGTAGAGCCTACAAGGTGTACATCATGAAGACTAGATCAGTCGAGGAGAGTGTACATGTGGTTTTTGACGAGAATGTCATGCCAAGGAACCCTGCTGAGGTTCATGACCCTGGCAACGCACAAGGTGGTCAGGAACCAGCAGAAGTCTTTGTGTTTACACAGCCAGATGCTGAAGACACAGAGGGTCCGGTACAAGAGGGTATCGATGAGGCACAAGAAGGTGTCGATGGGAATCCAACACAAGAGGGTGTTGATGAGGCACTTGAAGCTGCCGGTGAAGAACCAGTACCTGAGGGAACTGATGAGGCACAGGAGGTTGTCGAAAGGAATCCAGTACCAGGGGGTATTGATGAGGAACTTGTGCAAGATCAGTTGCATGAAGATCCGCAAGAGGTACTTGAGCCAGATCAGGTATCTCAGGGAGATATCACAGAAGGTGATGGTCTCAGGTCTGCGACCACAGGAGTGGTTGTCCAGATGAGGACTTGTCGGAGGACCTGTCCCATAGGAGTTTCGAGAGCAGCATCTTTCATTACTCACTAGGCATTGAGTCAGGGATCTGCTGAAGACACTCATCATTGGAGAAGACAAAGTCGAGGGTTTAGAACCTGAGGGACTTGTCTTGGAGTCGCGATTGGTGGTCCGGGGCCATCAGGATTATGTGACTTGTGTGTGATAGTTAGCAACACTATTGCATGTGATCAGATTCAGGTACTTGAATAGGATCAGGTATCTGATGACAATATTCAGCACATGAGGGTGCTGATGGAGATCAGAAGGAAGCTGATCAGGGTCCAGATCTAGAGGTTACTGATGAAGATCCAGCCAAGGTACAGGTGTGGGATGAACAGCATGAGGATCATGGACAAGTACTTGAACAGGATCAGGTATCTGAGGGCAATAACAATGATCACATTCCTAATGAGGAAGCCATAAGAGACGTGGTTCCACTGAGGAGAAGTACTCGGGTTAGTCAATCTAATACCATACTTTGTGATTTTTATTGTTACGCGTTATTGCAGGGGGAACGAGTCCATACTGCGTTCATGTCCCTGGTGTAGTCTAAGAAGGTCGTGAACGATCTTGGAGACCCGACTGGGTTCGGGAGATGCATGAGGAATTGCATTAGTTCGAGAGGAACAAGTGGTGGACTTATTCACCAAGGCCCTGAGCAGGGAGCCTTTCGAGAAGTTCAGGATGGCTCTTGGTATGATCTCTACCTAGTGAGGTACTCCTAACTTTTCTTTCAATGATTGGTTAGAGTAAGGTAGTTAGTTATGCTTATAAGCCTGAGGTATGTGATCATGTCTATGTGTGATAGATTGATTGCATGTATTACTTCTTGATTAATTGTGATATTGTCATGCTAGTGCTTGGAATGTCTTTCCCAAACCTTCCGGATCTTGATCCCAAACCTCATGAAGGAAGTGTACATAAGCCACCTTAGCCACACACACTGAGGGACCTGATACAAAATCCACTAAAAGGTGAGATATGAGTGATTTCAGTTGTGATGTTCATACACTTTATAACCCTTTGGGTTCAGCCAATCCATCACAACGTCCCTTGTGTAGTCTATGGAAGGTATGGGTATGGCATTCACTTGTTCAGGTCAGTGAACAGATTCAGGTACTTGACCAATATGCTGAGGTATGAGTACATGTCAGATCCCTATCCAGATGCAGAAGGAGAGCATGTCTCCAGTAGTGGTACTGAAGTTCAGATCCCAGAAGGTGGACCTGAAGCAACAATGGGGGACACAATGGAGATTGCGGACCAGCCGACGATCAAGGTATCGATTGTCGAAGGCATCCAGTAAGCAAAGACGCTTATGGCTGCAGCAGGTTCAGGAACCTGCAGGCACACATCAGGTATGCGAACCAGGAAGGTTCAGAGAAGGAACCAAGCCCTGAGGGAAGCACCAAGGTAGTGGACGCTTCAATGCCCTCATACAAAAAGCTGAGGAGATAGAGTGTACAAGTCAGAGGTTCAGGAACCTCGTGACAGAAAAGGTTTGTGGAGCAGAGACTTCATAAGATCAAGGATGTGATCTTGGAGTTGGAGGAGAGGATGACACGGCTAAACTTGGAGTTTGATGTCGTGAAGAAAAGAAGTCGATATGGAAGTCAGGGTTGGGAACCTAGTTTCTGGGTCAGGTTCGCGAACCTGAATCAGTGAATGCTAATACCCTACGCCACCATAGACTTATCCATTCCTTGCTCCCCACCACATTTATCTTTTTTTTGTTATGCACTCTTGACATCTTGCATTTAATTTTGAAGTTTGCATAATTTCAATTTTATTGCATGTATTAACTAATCCTATTGATGGCTTATTTGTTTAACTCTCTTATCCTTATTTGATGACGCCAAAAGGGGGAAGAGTTATGGGTATCTCACAAAGGGGGAATCATATCAGGGATCTGTCCCTGATACTCGAGTGAGAGCCCTGGTCTAGGCTAAGGGGGAACTGTCCTTACTTGTGACTCATTAGATAGAACAGATAGATTATGTTTATCTAATGTGCTTTCATATATTATCTATCGTGTGTTTGTCATCATCAAAAAGGGGGAAATTGTTAGATCCTGAGGTTCACATCCCTCAAGAGGGTTTTGAGGTTCGGATACCTCTTGTGAACTCAAAGGATCTATACCCATGTTTTGATGATGACAGCATTCATTTGATGTCTTGAATGAAGTGTTCAGGTTGATATACCTGAGTTATGGACAGAAGGTCTTGACAATCACGAAGGACTTGAAGGATCAAGTACCTGGGATTGCAAATCAGGGACCTGACGGGACAGCAGATCACGTGAAGGACAGCTGTAGCAAGAAAGAGAAAGCTTGCTGCAGAAAGTACCAATCAGCCGCCCATTGGAACTCGTGAATATCTTGTGGAGATAGAGGATACCATGCTGCACCTAGTGGACAATAGGAGGCCAGCCGAAAGCACAAAGTGAACAGTGCCATGGACAAGACCCTGCACGTGGGTCTCTATTCAAAATGCAAAGGATTGGAGCCATTTTGAATTGTCCCTCCCATTCGAAACTCAAGCACAACTCAAGAATCTAGAGAGTGATTCAAGTGAGTTTGAAGATCTTCTTGTGTAAGGCTAAAGTGCATCAAGGAGATAAGCTTGGAGTTGAAGGTCTGAAGGACCTGGTGAAAGAGGACATCCCAGCAGCTGTGCGAGGGATCTCAGGAGGAACCAAGGACGTTCTGTGTAAGGCTGAAGTGCATCAGAACCCAGATCCTTGGTGTGGAGAGCTACAACAGATTCAGGGGAATCGTGTGAAGGTAGCGTCTCTGGAAGTCACGAACAGGGTACTGACCCTGGGTAAGCTGACTTGTGTTTGTAATAGCTTGTGTTGTTGTTACATAGTTACAAACTATTGTTTTGTATAGTCGATTTGGTTTAATAAAGAATCATTCGACATCATTTCGCTGTGTTTTACTTTGTGAAGTCCATGCAGTCTAGGTTCAGGTCCTTAACTGTTCCTGTTCCTAGATAATAACTAACCACGGTCCTTCAATTGGTATCAGAGCCCTGTGCTCTAGATTCTTGGTTAGTTGCAGGTATGTCATCAGGTGATTCTTTCTCAACACCCGAAAGCTCAAACCGGGAGAGTATGACTCTTGGGCGATTCGGTTCGAGGAACACGTCTTCGCTCTTGATGGGGAGGTATGGCAGATCATTGAGCAGGGTCGTTAGCTCATCATGGATGATGAAGACCAGACGAAAGAGAAGCCGAGGGCTCTCTACAACACTGAGGACTTCAAGAAGCTTCAGAAGAACGCTCAAGCCATGAAGGTTCTGCATGCTGCTTTGGAACCTGGTGATCTAGAGAAGGTCATCATCTACAAAGACCCGTCTGAGGTCTGGGATGCCCTGAGAGAATATATGACGGATGGGGACGTCAGGAGGAACAGGATCCTCACTGCACAGACGAAGTACGGAGTCTTCGTCAAAACGAGGATGAGTCGATACATGGGTATCACTCAAGGTTTCAAGGATGCTTGGCTACCTTGTCAAGACTCGGAAAGGAATATGAGTCATGGGAGATCACCCATCATTTCCTTCAAGGATTGTCACCAGAGTGGGATGACATATCAAGGACCTTAGTGCTCTTTCTGAGTAAGGATGACTTTAGAAGACCTGGTATCTAAGCTGGAGAGCGACATGCTCATTGAGAAAATGAAGCTAAGGGTTCGCGAACCTCAAGGAACCGGAAAGCAGGTTGCATTTGTTCTGAGAAGGTCTGAACCTAATCCGAACAAGAGGGACTCGAAGAACCAACGACAGAAAAGGACTGCAACGATGGATGACGAGTGTTTACTGTGGAAGAAAGGGACATTTTGCTAGAGATTGCAGAAGGAAAAAGTTGGATCAAGCTAATAACAAGGAAAAACCTCACGGTGAGAGACCGAAGGACAACAAGGCCATGATCGCTGCTTGGGGGGACTCCGAGGAAGACAGCGACCTGGATAGTCAATGTGGGGTCAAGACCTTCAGAAGGAACACATGTCTTATGGCCAGAGGTGGATCCTCATCCAAGGAGGTAAAGAATACTTCTAAGCCTTCTACTTTTGAATCACGTGACGATCTAATTAATATTATTAGAGGCTTTCATGATAAATATTATGAGTTGTCTAATGTGATTGCTAAGCAAGATGCTCAGCTTGTTGAGAAGGATGCCAGGATTAGGCAGCTTGAAACTGAACTGAACAGAAGACAGGGTTGCGAATCTAGTCGCGGACCTGGTCAAGCTAAGCAGGGTCGTGAACCTGCTGCAAGGGTAAAGACAAATGTTCAGAGAACTAAGAAGTCAAGACCTAGTCTCGGTTATGGTGAGGTAACCATACTGAATAGACCTCCACAAGCTGGTGAGCCTAGGAGTACTCCACATGTCAAAGTGGATCTCCAAGACAAGGCTAGGACATATGGTAAGGGATACCGTATATGGGCAAAGAATGCTCAGGGTCACGAACCGGCAAAGATTGACTTCAACAAGCGTAAGAAGAGGATTGCTGAGTTCAAGAAGGAGAACTTCAAAGGGAAGAAAATCTGTTTCCACTTTGGAAAGGAGGGACATTTGAAGAACAAGTGTTGGAAAGCTTCCAAAACTGAGGTTCAGGACCCTGGTTGTTCTAAGCGAGGGACGCGTACCCGGATTGACAAGGATGTCAAAGCTGATGCTAATGTTTCTAACCCTATTGTTTGTGTTGGTTCTGTTTCTAAGAAGAAACCCAAAGAGGCAAAGCTCGTTTGGGTTCGTAAGAACTGATTGTTTGTGTGCAGGTGAAGAGAGGGACTGGTACTGGAACAGGTCCCTGGTATATGGACAGCGGGTGTTCAAGCCACATGACAGGACAAATGGACTATTTCTCTTCACTGCAGCAGCATCCAGGGGGCTCCATTACCTTTGGAAACAAGAGCAAGGGTGAGATCTTTGGTACCGGTATGGTAAGCTTATCGGAAAAGGTTAGCATTGATAATGTGAACTTGGTTCATAATCTAAAATTTGATTTGCTTAGTGTTTATCAACTTTGTCAAGGAGGAAACAACAAGGTTGTTTTCACATCTAATGGGTGTTTTGTTAAGTCTCTTAGCACAGGTAAGATTCTTCTCAAGGGCACGGTTGATAATGGGGTATACAAGACCGATCCAAGTTGGGATCCGGATGAGTACCTCTGTTTGTCATCTAGGGCAGACAACACAAACCTTTGGCATAGACGTCTTGGTCATGTGAATCGGAAGTTGATGCAGAAACTTCAGAGATTGGATCTTGTTCGTGGCCTTCCAGAACTTGGTCAGGTACCTGACGAGGTATGTGTACCCTGTACAAGAGGAAAGCAGACAAGGACCTCATTCAAGCCAAAGAAGGTTGTGAGTACCAGCAGTCCCTTGGAATTGGTGCATATGGACTTATGCGGACCAATGAGGACTCAATCAATCGGAGGGAACAAGTATGTGTTCGTCTTGGTTGATGATTATTCAAGGTTTACATGGACGATTTTTATATCTTCAAAGACTGAGGTATTTGATCGGTTCGGAACCTGGGCTAAGGAAGTAGAGACTTCACTTGTTCAGAAATCAGAACTCAGATCAGGGGGGGGTCAACTGGAACTTTTTGGACAAAAAAACGGGGAAAAAAAAAAATTCTCAATCAGCTGGTGTGCTAGTCAGGGCGTTCATCACAACTTCTCAGCTCCAAGGACTCCACAGCAGAATGGGGTAGTTGAGCGAAGGAACAGGACCCTGGAAGACATGACCAGGACTTGTTGCTTGAGAGTGGACTGCCAAAGAGATTTTGGGCAGAGGCCATGAGCACGGCATGCTATGTGTTGAACAGGGCCTACTTGAGGCCACTTCTGAACAAGACTTCGTACGAGTTGTTGAAGGGTCGAAGACCCGCTATATCGCACTTGAGGGTATTCGAGTGTCGGTGTTTTGTTCATGACAACAGGAAACATCAACTTGGGAAGTTTGATGCAAGAAGCGAAGAAGGCATTTTGTAGGGTACTCAATGCATAGTAGAGCCTACAAGGTGTACATCATGAAGACTAGATCAGTCGAGGAGAGTGTACATGTGGTTTTTGACGAGAATGTCATGCCAAGGAACCCTGCTGAGGTTCATGACCCTGGCAACGCACAAAGGTGGTCAGGAACCAGCAGAAGTCTTTGTGTTTACACAGCCAGATGCTGAAGACACAGAGGTCCGGTACAAGAGGGTATCGATGAGGCACAAGAAGGTGTCGATGGGAATCCAACACAAGAGGGTGTTGATGAGGCACTTGAAGCTGCCGGTGAAGAACCAGTACCTGAGGGAACTGATGAGGCACAGGAGGTTGTCGAAAGGAATCCAGTACCAGGGGGTATTGATGAGGAACTTGTGCAAGATCAGTTGCATGAAGATCCGCAAGAGGTACTTGAGCCAGATCAGGTATCTCAGGGAGATATCACAGAAGGTGATGGTCTCAGGTCTGCGACCACAGGAGTTGGTTGTCCAGATGAGGACTTGTCGGAGGACCTGTCCCATAGGAGTTTCGAGAGCAGCATCTTTCATTACTCACTAGGCATTGAGTCAGGGATCTGCTGAAGACACTCATCATTGGAGAAGACAAAGTCGAGGGTTTAGAACCTGAGGGACTTGTCTTGGAGTCGCGATTGGTGGTCCGGGGCCATCAGGATTATGTGACTTGTGTGTGATAGTTAGCAACACTATTGCATGTGATCAGATTCAGGTACTTGAATAGGATCAGGTATCTGATGACAATATTCAGCACATGAGGGTGCTGATGGAGATCAGAAGGAAGCTGATCAGGGTCCAGATCTAGAGGTTACTGATGAAGATCCAGCCAAGGTACAGGTGTGGGATGAACAGCATGAGGATCATGGACAAGTACTTGAACAGGATCAGGTATCTGAGGGCAATAACAATGATCACATTCCTAATGAGGAAGCCATAAGAGACGTGGTTCCACTGAGGAGAAGTACTCGGGTTAGTCAATCTAATACCATACTTTGTGATTTTTATTGTTACGCGTTATTGCAGGGGGAACGAGTCCATACTGCGTTCATGTCCCTGGTGTAGTCTAAGAAGGTCGTGAACGATCTTGGAGACCCGGACTGGGTTCGGGAGATGCATGAGGAATTGCATTAGTTCGAGAGGAACAAGTGGTGGACTTATTCACCCAAGGCCTGAGCAGGGAGCCTTTCGAGAAGTTCAGGATGGCTCTTGGTATGATCTCTACCTAGTGAGGTACTCCTAACTTTTCTTTCAATGATTGGTTAGAGTAAGGTAGTTAGTTATGCTTATAAGCCTGAGGTATGTGATCATGTCTATGTGTGATAGATTGATTGCATGTATTACTTCTTGATTAATTGTGATATTGTCATGCTAGTGCTTGGAATGTCTTTCCCAAACCTTCCGGATCTTGATCCCAAACCTCATGAAGGAAGTGTACATAAGCCACCTTAGCCACACACACTGAGGGACCTGATACAAAATCCACTAAAAGGTGAGATATGAGTGATTTCAGTTGTGATGTTCATACACTTTATAACCCTTTGGGTTCAGCCAATCCATCACAACGTCCCTTGTGTAGTCTATGGAAGGTATGGGTATGGCATTCACTTGTTCAGGTCAGTGAACAGATTCAGGTACTTGACCAATATGCTGAGGTATGAGTACATGTCAGATCCCTATCCAGATGCAGAAGGAGAGCATGTCTCCAGTAGTGGTACTGAAGTTCAGATCCCAGAAGGTGGACCTGAAGCAACAATGGGGGACACAATGGAGATTGCGGACCAGCCGACGATCAAGGTATCGATTATCGAAGGCATCCAGTAAGCAAAGACGCTTATGGCTGCAGCAGGTTCAGGAACCTGCAGGCACACATCAGGTATGCGAACCAGGAAGGTTCAGAGAAGGAACCAAGCCCTGGGAAGCACCAAGGTAGTGGACGCTTCAATGCCCTCATACAAAAAGCTGAGGAGATAGAGTGTACAAGTCAGAGGTTCAGGAACCTCGTGACAGAAAAGGTTTGTGGAGCAGAGACTTCATAAGATCAAGGATGTGATCTTGGAGTTGGAGGAGAGGATGACACGGCTAAACTTGGAGTTTGATGTCGTGAAGAAAAGAAGTCGATATGGAAGTCAGGGTTGGGAACCTAGTTTCTGGGTCAGGTTCGCGAACCTGAATCAGTGAATGCTAATACCCTACGCCACCATAGACTTATCCATTCCTTGCTCCCCACCACATTTATCTTTTTTTTGTTATGCACTCTTGACATCTTGCATTTAATTTTGAAGTTTGCATAATTTCAATTTTATTGCATGTATTAACTAATCCTATTGATGGCTTATTTGTTTAACTCTCTTATCCTTATTTGATGACGCCAAAAGGGGGAAGAGTTATGGGTATCTCACAAAGGGGGAATCATATCAGGGATCTGTCCCTGATACTCGAGTGAGAGCCCTGGTCTAGGCTAAGGGGGAACTGTCCTTACTTGTGACTCATTAGATAGAACAGATAGATTATGTTTATCTAATGTGCTTTCATTATATTATCTATCGTGTGTTTGTCATCATCAAAAAGGGGGAAATTGTTAGATCCTGAGGTTCACATCCCTCAAGAGGGTTTTGAGGTTCGGATACCTCTTGTGAACTCAAAGGATCTAGTACCCATGTTTTGATGATGACAGCATTCATTTGATGTCTTGAATGAAGTGTTCAGGTTGCCATACCTGAGTTATGGACAGAAGGTCTTGACAATCACGAAGGACTTGAAGGATCAAGTACCTGAGATTGCAAATCAGGGACCTGACGGGACAGCAGATCACGTGAAGGACAGCAGAGCATAAAAGAGAAAAGCTTGCTGCAGAAAGTACCAATCAGCCGCCCATTGGAACTCGTGAATATCTTGTGGAGATAGAGGATACCATGCTGCACCTAGTGGACAATAGGAGGCCAGCCGAAAGCACAAAGTGAACAGTGCCATGGACAAGACCCTGCACGTGGGTCTCTATTCAAAATGCAAAGGATTGGAGCCATTTTGAATTGTCCCTCCCATTCGAAACTCAAGCACAACTCAAGAATCTAGAGAGTGATTCAAGTGAGTTTGAAGATCTTCTTGTGTAAGGCTAAAGGGCATCAAGGAGATAAGCTTGGAGTTGAAGGTTCTCAGGGACCTGGTGAATAGACGGACATCCCAGCAGCTGTGCAAGGAACTCAGGGGGAACCAAAGAACTTCTGTGTAAGGCTGAAGTGCATCAGAACCCAGCTCCTTGGTGTGGGAGAGCTACAACAGATTCAGGAGGAATCGTGTGAAGGTAGCCTCTCTGAAGTCACGAACGGGGGTCCTGACCCCGGGTGAGCTGACTTGTGTTTTGTAATAGCTTGTGTTGTTGTTACATATTACAAACTATTGTTTTGTATAGTCGATTGGTTTAATAAAGAAATCATTCGACATCATTTCCGCTGTGTTTTACTTTGTGAAGTCCCTGCAGTCTAGGTTCAGGTCCTTAACTGTTCCTGTGTCCTAGATATAACTAACCACGGTCCTTCAAATAAGTTGTTTCATTTCGATTTGATGAGAGTACGTTGAGTTTTTGAAAGCGAACAATTGGCGCATATCTAGTTGTCGAATATGACATATAGTGACAGAGAATTTCAAGGACTCGTGATTGATCAAATGCTATGACTTCTCATCAATTGCTTCAAAATGGATAAAGAGGCTAGTATATATATAGTAACATTAGAAACTTCAACCTCGATTACACCTTGAAAAAAGCTTCAACATCGACAGCAAATTCAGATAATACACAAAAATTAAGAGCAACATGTTCAGAAAAGTTATTGCATAATTAATAATCTAGTCTCCAAGAATTTAGGCAGCTAGAAATGGATACATAGATTTCCAGGGCCGAGCTTGCAACAACTGTCTTATCTCTTTCTTGAAACTTCTTAGATTTTGATGTAATGATCCATTTGTGTATGTATAAAACATGTTGTGAGTTATTTTAGGAATGCACAACGGTGTGGACCGAGTTTTTATTGTGCGGTCGGATCGCTGGATTGTAAATTTTTCAATAAGACCAGAAAATGAACCGAACCCATAAAAATGTAGTACGTTCCAAGTTGGCTTGGTCCAGTCTTTTTAGTGTATTTCTTTAAAAATTACGGTCCGATCCGACACGTGGGCCATTTTTTTTAAAAACCTTTGGACCGTGGACCGGACCAGACTTTGACCTACCCTTAAAAATACGGTTCAGTCCGGTACAAATTTGTGCATCCCTAAGTGATTTTTCTCAAGTTATATATTTGGGGAAAGGTTCAAATGAGAACCTATTTTAAAATGAGAACTTAGAACTAATGTGAGCCTTAAGATGTAATAATTAAATGGTTTGGATTGATGACCCCATTAATCAAATATTAATTATTTTTAGTGATGAAAGGGCACACTTGTCATTTCAGATCAATATAGTTAATAAATGGATTATTTTAAATTGCGTAAAAAATTTAGTTTTTATAATTTATTTTAAAATTTTAAATTAGTGGATATATAAAGTGCATCACTAAATACTTTAAAAGTGCATCAATTTTTTTAATAAAAAGTGCATTACTGGAAATCTAAAAAATGCACCAAAATTTAAATAATTGTAATAATTTTTTAATATGCGGATTGTAATGACTTTTTAAAAAATATTTTAATGCTTTTTTTTAAAATATTGTAATGCACTTTTTAAATATTGTAATGCACTTTTAAAAAATATTTTAATGCACTTTTGCAAAAATATTGTAATGCACTTTTTTATAAAAATACATTAATACACTTTCAAAAAATCATTAATTATCAATTATAAAAATTGAATTGACAAGTGTGCCCCTCATATTGATTGATGATAGTAATTACCATATTAATAATGTCATTAACCATATTAATAATGTGGTTTGTACCGGAACCAAACCCTATATATTTGATCTAATTAAATACTTGTGTGTTTAGTTGTTTGATGATATGCTTAGATATGTTCGCGTTAGTGAAACTTTTAGGGTTTCATGATGATTGAACTTAGGATGTTAAGAAAATATTAAGCGTGTTAGTCTTGGGTGTATGATGTGCGAGAATGACAATTGCATTAGGTTATTTCTTAAGTGGACTTTGTTTATTGATCAACAAATCAAGGTGTTGAGATTATTGTATTCAGATTTTATGCGATTCACTAGATCGAGAGTTTGAAATTTATATGATTTAGGCTTCGTCCACATTCTAGAGGACGAACAATAATTAAATCTAGAATGTACGATACTTACGCATGTACAATAACTGTCAATCACAAGTTTATGCATGTACAAACAATAATCTCATAGAAGTGAAGTATGATCAATGTTTCATTCTTATTTTAGGTATATAGAAAAATATCTTCTACTCTTCAATATTTTTTTGAGATAGGTTGATAGATACTAGTCGAATAAACTCAGCGGAAGCTTTATATTAAAAGGGAAATAGGGGCCAAAGGCCAGAACAAGGGTGACTATGCAGAAAATCTGCCAAGAACAAAGTTAAACACTACTTCACTAGAATGGACCTACACTACTCGATAAATGTCCAAAGGACCTGATACAAACTGCTACGACTTCAAGACATATTTTTTCAATTTTGGATGATTAGAAATGCAGGGAATGATCTCCTTTTATACTGCTGGTCGTGGTTCTCCCAACAGCTCTATGCATTGATGGCTTTAGTAACTCCTCCACATTAATTGCTTGTTTATGCCTCTCTTTACCCCTCTTGATGACCTCCATTTTAATACCTTTTAAACTCATTACTCCAGGGAATAATAGGCACGTCTTGAATGAGATGTGACACCATTTAGTAGCAGCTGGTCCGACTTCATTGAAGGCCGGCATTGATGGAAGTCCCACTTCCTTGTGCTGCCCAGATTCTTGCCTATTCTGCTGCCTATTTTCCATGAACAGCTGGGTACTCTTGGCAGGGTTATGATGGATGTCTATGGCCTCCTTATGTTACTTTAAGGGTCCTCTAAAGTCTTTGTAGGGCTGCTGAACTCCAGGGATTGGCAGCTTCTCCATTAAAGCCCGTTTGTATCGGCTATCAATATGCGCGCTGAATCTTGCGCGCGCTGACTTGCGCGTGTTTGGTCCTTCCTTTATTGTTATTCTGGCCTTATTTGAAGTGTCTTTGGCCAGTAGTTGAGGGTCATAATCCGGGAACGCATCAGACTTCCATCAATGCCGACCTTCAATGAAGTCGGACCAGCTGCTACTAAATGGTGTCACATCTCATTCAAGACGTGCCTATTATTCCCTGGGAGTAATGGAGTTTAAAAGGTATTAAAATGGAGGTCATCAAGAGGGGTAAAGAGAGGCATAAACAAGCAATTAATGCGGAGGAGTTACTAAAGCCATCAATGCATAGAGCTGTTGGGAGAACCACGACCAGCAGTATAAAAGGATATCATTCCCTGCCTTTCTAATCATCCAAATATTGAAAATCATGTCTTGAAGACGTAGCATTTTGTATCAGGTCCTTTGGACATTTATCGAGTAGTGTAGGTCCATTCTAGTGAAGTAGTGTTTAACTTTGTTCTCGGCAGATTTTCTGCATAGTCACCCTTGTTCTGACCTTTGGCCTCTATTTCCCTTTTAATATAAAGCTTCCGCTGAGTTTATTCGAATAGTATCTATCAAATTGGTATTAGAGCAATTACGATTCCCCCGGAGACCAAGGGTGACTACTACAAAAACGAGCTTAAAATCATGTTTGCTGCCATTCATGAAAAGCTTGACATACTCTTAACTCACTGGATCCCAAGCTATGCTTCCGCACCAATACAAGTTGTTGCCCTGTCCAAACCAATGAACCAAATATTAAAAGTCAGGGGGCGCAAGAGCACACACAGCTGCCCTTGGACATCAAAAAGGAGGTGGGAGATGTAACAACTCAGCCACCTAAGAGAGCGCTGCCAACCGGAGTTAGTGGAGCAACTATGAAGAAAAGGATCAGGTACTACACTTCTTTCCTTTTGTTCCATATGCTGACCCTTTTGATGTCACTCCAAGGTCAGGTCATCCACGCTTAACGGATCAAAAGGATCACAACCGGGGAGAGCACACTTTCTTTCCACAAGAGGCTCAAGCAAGTGGAACCTTTGGCTCCCATATTCTGAGAGAGGATCTGACCCTCACTGCTCAGTTTAGAGGAGACATCCGAATCCACCAACCGAAGAAGGCAGAGGCGCTGCTCATTAAACCCTCAAGAGGACCACCGAGCATCGACCTTGAGGACAAGGTCTTTCTTTGGGGGGGCGGACCTGATGCGTTCCCGGATTATGACTCTCATCTACTGGCCAAAGACACTTCAAATAAGGCCAGAATAACAATAAAGGAAGGACCAAACACGCGCAAGTCAGCGCGCGCAAGATTCAGCGCGCAGATGGACAACCGATACAAACGGGCTTTAACGGAGAAGCTGCCAATCCCTGGAGTTCAGCAGCCTTACAAAGACTTTAGAGGACCCTTAAAGCAACATAAGGAGGCCATAGACGTCCATCATAACCCTGCCAAGAGTACCCAGCAGTTCATGGAAAATAGGCAGCAGAATAGGCAAGAATCTGGGCAGCACAAGGAAGTAGGACTTCCATCAATGCCGGCCTTCAATGAAGTCGGACCAGCTGCTACTAAATGGTGTCACATCTCATTCAAGACGTGCCTATTATTCCCTGGAGTAATGGAGTTTAAAAGTATTAAAATGGAGGTCATCAAGAGGGGTAAAGAGAGGCATAAACAAGCAATTAATGCGGAGGAGTTACTAAAGCCATCAATGCATAGAGCTGTTGGGAGAACCACGACCAGCAGTATAAAAGGAGATCATTCCCTGCATTTCTAATCATCCAAATATTGAAAAACATGTCTTGAAGTCGTAGCATTTTGTATCAGGTCCTTTGGACATTTATCGAGTAGTGTAGGTCCATTCTAGTGAAGTAGTGTTTAACTTTGTTCTCGGCAGATTTTCTGCATAGTCACCCTTGTTCTGGCCTTTGGCCCCTATTTCCCTTTTAATATAAAGCTTCCGCTGAGTTTATTCGAATAGTATCTATCATAGGTCGTCCATCACAACTTTTGTGTCAAGTTCCTTGCCTCATTTACAATGACGCTCCATTCATCTCTCATTTTTGCTTCTCAAAAATTTGGACAATATTTTATGTTTAACATAATTTATTGTTACATTCTTTTTTGCTATACACCAAAAGATTTGATACGGTTCATCAAATCTTATAACTTTTACTATCATGGCGTATTGTGAGGAACTAAAAAAGTATGGAATCCATCAAAGATTTGCAATCTGTAGACGGACACATGCGGCGATATAATGTGGATTCGATGCAACACGAATTTTCCTATAAGAATCTAATTTTGGTTTAATACAATACCTTTTATTTATTTTCAACCCTACTAGTTATTATTGCACAGTAATACATGTGCGTATATTTTTTATGCCTATTTTATTCTCAATTTTCATACTTCGGTGTTTTTATAAGAGATTTATTTGGGATGTGAACCGTTTCAATAATATATGGGAAGGGATCAGGTATAAAGTGTTAGTTTTGGTATAAAATATAAAATTACCCCAACCGTAGATTGATTTCAATCCAACGGTTTTAATAAGCATTTAAATACTTACCAAAATAACAATTAAAGGCAAATCCGTAATGTTCCATATAACAAATATACTGAAGATTATGTTTCATATTATATTCTTAAAATCCTGCAACTAATTATATCGGTTACGTTCTTCCTAAATCAATCGTGATTCCATTATGTTTCTGAATTTTATCCTCCAACTAATTATATCATAATTCCATTATCCTCCAACTAATTATATCGTAGTTCCATTATCCTCCAACTAATTATATCGGTTACGTTCTTCCTAAATCAATCGCGATTCCATTATGTACTTACATGGTCCAAAATATTGTAAAGTATGATTCTAGAACCATATACGTCAAAATTTGGATCATATTAGAATCGACTATTATATTGATTATTATATGCTAGGTACAACCTACTGTGATATATGGGTCACAAACAATTTTGATCGAACAGGGTTTTTAATTCAAAAACGCTTCATTGCAAATATTATTCATAACGTGCATGGTCCAAATATACAAACATTATGGTTCTAGAACCATATGATGTAATTGTTTGGACCACGTCTAATTTTTTCGACCATGTCTAAATCAACAATCATATAATGTATTTTTTTGGAACATTTCTAATTATTACGATACATGGCTCTAGAACCATATAATGTAATTTTTTGGACCATGTCTAATTCAAGAACCATATAATGTATTTTTTGGATCATGTCTAATTATTACTATACATGGTTCTAGAACTATATAATGTAATTTTTTGGACCATGTCTAATTCAACAACCATATAATGTATTTTTTTGGATCATGTCTAATTATTATTATACATGGTTCTAGAACCATGTAATGTAATTTTTTGGACCATGTCTAATTCAACAATCTGAACAGAATTTTTGTTTATTTCAATATAGATGGTCCATAATTTTCTATTGTATGGATGTTGGTTGATTCCGAGGCGAAACAAGAAGACGAGTTCGGCATGGGTCAGATGTTGATTGATTCCGAGACGAAACAGGAAGACGAGATTGGCAATGCAGGATGACGAACTCGGCTAGGCGGATGACGAAAGCGGCGACGCAGATTCGACGGAGGTAGATTCTTTGTCCGATTCCGCAGAACAAACTGTTCGACCTAATCCGAGGAGAGATTTTTGGGATTCGACGAACAAATCTTAATTTTATGTTCCGAAATTACCCTTCTGATTTAATTACGATTTATTTAATTCCAAACTTGGTAACTTTTTAATTTGAATTTATTCAAAATCTGGTCCGTTGATCTTCTTTTTTAACGGATAGTATTAGTGTATATTTTATACACTTAAGGGACTTTATACCAGATCCCTTCCCTAACTATTTAGAGTGTTTTGTGGAGAGATAATAGAAAGGGTGTTTATGGAACAGAAAAGTGGCTTCATTTTGTAACCGACAATTAAGCACTTCCCGCTTTATATATAGAAGAGATAATAAATTAGAATCACCAAGACTCTTGATTATAACCATAAGTATGTAATATATTATATTATGTAGTCACACTTTGAATCTCGTCTATTGCATAACTATAACTTGAAATTATTTATGAAACTGAAGCACAACACCACAAATCAAACCAAAGCACATAGCACCAAACCATAATGGTGCTTTTACGAAAATATACGATTGCAGCGTATAACCACAAATCAAACCAAAGCACATATCATCAAACTATCCTCTAAATTTTTCAGGTTATTAGAACCTTTAAACCACCTTCGTATTAAAATATTTACCGTTTGGACAATTCCATCAAGGGAATGGATCAGGTATAAAGTGCTAGTTTTGGTATAAAATATAAAACTTTCTCAACCGTAGATTGATTTCAATCCAACGGTTCAAATACGCATCTAAATACTTACCAAAATAACAATAAAGGGCAAATCCGTAATGTTACAAAAAATATTATATTTTCATAACATATCCTAAAAATCCTCCAACAAATTTTATCAATTACGTTCTTCCTAATCAATCGTGTTTTCCAGTCTGTTCTGAATTTTATCTTCGACATGTTTTCAAACGTAAGCAAAAACAACGATCCATGCGATGATTATCCGTGTAATCAATCGAGTTGTCATGCTAATGCGCAGGATTACCGCTCAATATCGGATGATCAACATTCAGGTTCAGGTACGCATATACGAAGTAGTTTAGTGTTTCGATCGAGTAGGGTTTAGTATATGTCAAGTTCAATTTCGATATGGACTGACATGGTCCAAAATATTGTAAAATATGGTTCTAGAACCATGTACGTCAATATTTTGGACCATATCAGAATCGAATACTATTGATTATGTACAACCTAATTCGATATACGTGTCATAAATTTTTCAATCGAACAGGGTTTTCATTTCAAAAATGCTTTAGTGCAAATAAAATTCAAAATGTGCACGGTCCAAAAAGTTAAACATTATGGTTCTAGAACCATATAATGTAATTTTTTGGACCATGTGTAATTCAACAATCTAACCAGAATTTTTGTTTATTTCACTATACATGGTCCATAATTTCTTATTGTATGGGTTGCAGAATCATATAGTTCATTTGTTTGAATCATAATATGTTTTGTCAAACTCATTAACATTTTTCGATTCGCAATTTTTCAACAGGGGGTAACAAATGCAACACAGATACTAGCACTCAAGAATCCAACAATGATCAAATCATAACACCGGACTGCCCTGAATATTTACAACCTCATATTGGGCAGACTTTTACATGTCTTGAAGAAGCGATCAATTTTTACAAAAACTCGTCATAATCTTCCGGTTCAGTCCTAACCACCGGCGAAAAATCTTGTGTTTCTGCAACGTAATTTTTACATGAGAACTATAATAATCATATATATTATGAACTCTTCGAATAGTTATTCATCATGGGTGACTAACTGTATCTACAAAATTGTTGGAACAAACAGAATCTTATGTTCCGAGAAAACATGGTTCAACAAATTATTAAACTTGGTTCATGAACCATAAAACACAATTATTTGGACCATACCATCTAATTATGGTTCATGAACTAAATCTACAAAAATACCAAATTACACAGACTTATGTTTCGAGAAAACATGGTTCAACAAATGCTTAAATATGGTTCATGAACCATGTCACACAATTATTAGGACCACAACAAACAATTACGATGCAAGACCTATATCAACAAATTATTGAACATGGTTCACGATCCATAACACACACTTTGTCAAGACCACAACACACAATTATGGTTCATGAATTATAGCTAAGAAATTCTTGGACCATACAGACTTTTATGACCAAGCAAGTACGGTTCAACAAATTCCTAAATTTGGTTCATGAACCATACCACACAATTATTAGGACCATACCACACAATTCTTAAACTTACCAGTAACCTCTGCATTATTGAATGTTGTCTGTTGTATGCTTCTCAATAACGATGCCGGAACAATAACAACAGGCTCGTTTTCTTCGATTACGTCTAACGACGATCCAACTCCTACTCGTCGACGTTCTGCTAATTTAAACATAAAATAGACATTCAATCGACACATAATTGAACAAAATTGAATACAATCGATCAACTTACCGTAAAACTTCATGACCTCTCGGCGAATGGCAGCTGATGTTCTGCAAAAAATCTCGTGCACATGGTCAAAACATAAACTTTAAACAAGGGTAAATTAACATAATCAAAATCTCAACACAAAACATTAGAAACGTAAATTAAAGAAACCCTAGTAGATCGAAACACTTACAAGTCGAAGAATGACATTTCAATGGCGGGGAAGTGTTCGGAGTGACACAAGATGGCGAGACCGGCAAAGGAGGATGACGAAGCGGCGACGCGGATGAGGGCAGCAACGACGCAGATCGATGGAGATACACGATGAAAGATGAAAAGCCAAACACAATTTTCGACCTAATCCGAGGAGTGATTCGCGGGATCTACGAACAAACCTCGATTTGTGTCCCGAAATTACCCTTTTGAATTAATTTTGATATATTTAATTCCATATTTGGTAAGTTTCTAATTTGAAATTGTTCAAAATCTGGTCCGTCGATCTGGTTTTTTTAACGGACAGTATTAGTGTATACTTTATACACTAAAGGGACTTTATACCAGATCCCTTCCCTTATATCAATTGTTTCAATATTGAGGTGTGGAAACAATTATGTAGATCAAGTTTCCATACTTTAAAAAATACAAATAACTCTATGAATCGTTCTCCTCTTCATTGTATATGATAAAGGAGGATCATAAGGATTCTACATTCTAGACATAACACTTCTAAAGATGAAGGGGCCAGAGCCATCTTCATTCAATTCGCATGCTTAATTGATATGTGGATAATTATTTAACTAAAAACTATGAATTTTGACGTGTCGGCCACAATTATTATTATAATCAACAAGTATCTACTAATATTCACTTATGTAGCTTATATGTTAATGTTATATTGAAGTGCTACTTAAGTACAATGAAATTTTAGAGGTGATGGTCGTTAGTACTTATTCACGAATGGATTGTGAATTATCAAACAATTGAACTCTCACGGCATATTTCTCATACTAATTTTCTATTAGAACCCTGAAAGGATGATTAAAGGGTGACGGATTCGTAATGTTTGGAGAAATAGAGAAATAATCTAAATGAGTTATATTCATAGCAAGCACAACTTATGGATATATATGTGGAGGTGTGATTTCATACTAAGCACAACTTATGTATATGTGTATGCATATGTAGGGTTAAGATCAAGAGATATAATATGTTTTTGTAAGAGAGAATGACTTAATCTTAATCGTTGATTTCATAAATTTGACGGTTGAGATTAAAGTTGGTTTTTAATTAATTATGACGGTTGGATTTGCAAAACCACGGGCGGTTGAGATTGACGGTTATCAATATCAACCGTTGGATGAATAGAAATCAACGGTTGAGGTGATGTCCTCCGGTCCTACGAAAATTTGATTATCCTCCTAGAAATCAGTCATGTTTATGTACATGCATATATAAATAATATATGCTCATTTTATAATCTACACTTGAGCTTTGTTGTTTATGTATCTAAATATGTCAACAGTGGTTTTAATTGGGTTTGTATATAGTTGATAGAAAATATCTTTTTAAAGACCCAAGCACTTTTCAAATTTTAAACAATCATTATACAACAATACATGTAGGAGCAAGTCTGATGTCTATAGTCCCGGGGCACATTATCATGATTTGATCATATTTTGGTATAACTTTATTCACTTAATTAAATTTCAAAAATATGTTATGAATTTTCTCTCATATATATCCAACCCAATCATTTTTGTTGGCTTAATGGAGGTTACAAAGTTATACTATGTGACACCACTATTATTACAAAAAGGTGATTATTGTCTAATTATTTTCACAATATCACTATTTCATTATTTACACATTGCATGTGAGATTGATATTTAATGTGTTGATCATATTAGTTTGATGTATAAATTCCTAACGATTAATAGAATATGAAGCTTGGAAAAATGATTCTGCTGCATCCACAAAGTTATTTTGACTGTTATAAGTTACCTATCGAGCATATGAAATCAAATATATACCATATATTTTTTTAATAAATAATATTGGTTTTCCTTTTTATTGAACTAAACATTGTTATCCACACTTGCTTAGGAATTTGAAGTTTGTTGATGGTTTCAAAAGATTAGGAGGTTTGTACACTTTTCCAACTCAAGTACTTAATTAGTAGAATATAATTTTTGTTCCACCTAATGTTTAGTTTATGAATTTTATATATTTATAATAAAGATATAAGATTTGGATATTCACATATGTTTAAAACCATTTAGTGCTTTACATATGCATTGCTTATATAATAGTAATAGATATGCGTTCAAGATGTATTTTGTTATATTTATTTGCATAAACATGACATCAGAGCTTTTTTGTTCCTTTTTGTTTTCTTCTTTTACAACTTCAACACGATAATAGAGTTTAATGAAATATTCCAATAAACACATATTTTGGTAGTAAAAGATAGAAAATATTCGCCAATTGTTTATTTTCTATTGTTTTATTTATGTAAGCTTCCAATTAACTTCACAAGTTAAATTAAAATGTATTTGAAAATTTGGTTTGACATTCGAATTTTTTAATCCATACCCTATATTCGAACACAATATCGAAATCAAAATAATCCGTCTTGTGATATCTTTCAATTGTTTTCTGCACAAAATAAAATTGTAAATTCTATAGATACGTAGTCCAGACCCACTTGTGAAAAAAAAGGTAAATTTACCGCTCAAATATGATAGAAAGTGGGGCAGTGACAACAGTTGCCAAAACCTATCGATAAGTCACAAATACTTGTGGCTGCATGCCTTCATCCAGCGCTAGCTTCGACAAAATATTTCCAAATGCAATTATGATTTGCGACAAAATATTGAACTAAACATTGTTATCCACATTTGCTTAGGAATTTTGAAGTTCGTTGATGGTTTCAATAGATTAGGAGGTTTGTATACTTTTCCGTGATACATTCATTTCCAACTCAAATACTTAATAAATAGAATATAATTTTTGTTCCATCTAATGTTTAGTTTATAAATTTTATATATTTATAATAAAGATATAAGATTTCGATATTCACATATGGGAAGTGGTTCTAGAGAGACAACTAAAGTTTTGTAAGACGGAGGGACATCATCTCAACCCTTGATTACTATCCATCCAACGGTTCATACTCATTACCGCCAATGTCAACCGCCGTGTATTTTGCAAATCCAACAACCTATTTTAATTAAAAATCAATTTAATCACAACCGTTAAATCAATCAAAATCAATGATTTAGATAATGTCTTCATGTCTTACAAAACCTAAATGCCCCCTAGAACCAAACTCTTCTCATATGTTTAAAAACATTTAGTGCTTTACATATGCATTGCATATATAATAATATTAGGTATGCGTTCAAGATGTATTTTGTTATATTTGTTTACATAAACATGACATCAAAGCTTTTTTGTTCCTTTTTGTTTTCTTTTTTTACAACTTCAACATGATAATAGAGTTTAATGAAATATTTCAATAAACACAGTTAAAAGATAGAAAATATTCATCAATTGTTTATTTTCTAGTGTGATATCTTTCCATCGTTTTCTGCACAAAAAATAAAAATGTAAATTCGAAAATACAGAGTCCAGACTCACTTGTGAAGAAAAGGTAAACTTACCGCTCAAATATGATAGAAAGTGGGGCAGCGGGAATAGTCGCCGAAACCTGCCGATAAGTCACAAACACTTGTGGCTGCATGCCTTCGTCCAGCGCTAGCTTCGAGAAAATATTCCCAAATGCAATTATAATTTGCAGGATGATCATTGATATTAGCGGGAGATATTTCATTATTTTGATTAACTCGTGAGTTACTTTCATCACCTAAAAAAATTATTTTGTTGATGTCTTGATCATTTAAGTTTTCGAGACCCTTGCATTTCCATTGTTTCTTGATGTTTTAAGTTTGTAATTGAGATACAAAACCGTATCAGTGTAAAAAGTGAAAAATATCACTGCCTTTGCATGTCATTACTGTATGTGTGATATTCAAAATGGTACATAACTTTAAAAATATGTCATCCAAGTTTTAAAACTAGTCAATCTAATCATATCATTAAGAATATTCATTGTTTATTGGACATCATATTTAGTAGTCATCTCTCAAAACTTATACATATCAGTATCGGGTTCGGTTCCTTTGCGACCTCTTGCATTTGTGCAAATTGACCGACTTCTATTTGCACGTTTGACTTAAACTATATGCACATTCCATTTGCATATATGCATTTAGCTAAACGACAAAAACGTGTTGCAGATTTGCAACCGTTGGATCAAATTGATCCAACGGTGCCATATGGGGGTCGCACGGATCACACAGATTTGAGGGGGTCATAATTGAACCTCCCTCTATCAGTATCAGCCTTAACATCATCTCGATTCGATCTTCACAACCTAAACCAATAGTAGTTTGTGATTAATTGGGAATGTGTGCGCGGTAGTTGGACATTAAAATGTCATCAGTAGGCGTGAGGTTTGTAAAAGAGGTAAGGTGCCAACTATCCACATATTATGTGTTTGCGAGATAACCTATGGTGAGATGTATAGCTCTATAACACTATAATAAAAACAATTATTTTGTTATATTAAAATTTAAATACAACATATGTTAGTATTTTACGTAATAATGTTTTGCTAACGGAAGTTTTTATAAAAAGTTTTCTTTTGCAATATCACATTATTAGTGTGATGACGTGAAATACCCCCTATTAGTGTGATTATATGCATTAACTGTTATAACTTTCTTTGAAGTCTCATTTGCATCAATCTCACAAAAGTAGTTGCGAATTCGACAACTGACTATATGGATGAGGTTAAGGACGGATATATAAAGAGATGCGTTAACACTCTTTGGCATGTAGATGAAGTTAGTCCCTGCTTCCGGAAGTGTTAGCTTTCTAGTTCAAATCTCGAAATGAAATACAAAATGAGGTTTAGATACCCATGAGAAAGCCGTGGACAAAATCTAAATTGAATGTGAGTACAAAAGGAAGCAAAGATGACTACAATAAAAATAAGAATGTAAATATTAGATGAAAATGAGATTTGAACTAGAAATAAGAATTTTGTAAATGCTTTGTTGTTAAATTGTAAAGAATATTAACCTGAGGACAATAAAAGAGGTGTTTCAAGTCTCCATTGGACACTCCATCCAAAATTAGCCAAGATACCTCACTCTTCTCCTATTGCTAGCTTCTCCATGACTTAATTCCAGCGCATCTGATCAAATACTTAGTAAATGAATGATGCTTTATTTAGGTCGAGGAGGTGGAGTAGAGGAGGTGATTCGAGAACCTTCTCTACTCTTTCAGCTTTTAACATATTTTTTTGAGTATGTTCATCCTGTTCATCTATTTGTTGACTGTTTAAGTCAACTATTGTCTCATCCTTCTCTATTTACCAGCTGGTCAAAACTAAGTGCAAGCATCTGCATTCTGATCCTCTTCCCCATTGCATTTCTTTTAAAATTAGTTTCAAAATGGTCTAAGTATCCTTGGCAATCTCAACACTTACAATTAGTTATTTTTGTCCATTGCGCAGTGATTGCTTACGATACCTGATTATTTCCTTGGCACTGTTTTTTCTGTGTCCATGTCGATTATGTGGCTTTCCAGCTTTCAATCAAGTGTAAGGTACAAATTCTAATTGCGCAGTCCATCCTTGAGTAATAGCTTTCAGTGTATACTCGTTAACTAGCCTAATATATGCTTTCATATTTATTTTCAGTAAGCATATTTTTCTTCTTCCAAACTTGAAGGTCTTCATATTTCTATTGAGAAGCGTGACACACGTCTTTGTGCGCGCCAAATTAATTATTTTCATGCAAGACACCTAGTGTAGTAACAGGCAGGGTTGTTCTCACGAGGAACTAGTTAGTAAAGATTTTCCAAGAATTAAGAAACAACTAGGGGTTTCGAGTTTGAGAGTTGTAAGAAATAAAACAATAAACAATGGAGGGGTTTGAATAGGGATGTCCATCGGGTCCGAAAGCCCTAAAGCCCTAAAAAAGCCCTAAGGCCCGGCCCGGTCCAAGCCCGGCCCGGCCCGCACCCAAGGCCGAAAAAAGCCCGAGCCCGAAAGCTCCGGGCCGGGCTAGGGCTTGAATTCCGAAGCCCGAAAAGCCCGGCCCGATGTCAGGCCCGAAAAAACCCGATTAAAAAAAATAAATTTTAAATAAGTATATTATTTTCAAATTTAATGTATATGATATTTATATCGTTTATATAACATTAAGAGAATGTACAACGATATACAAACATTTTATATCTATTCTAAACGTATATAAAATTATTTAAGTTCATTATATTACATTTAAATTCAAAATATATACTATTCGTTCAACATATTATTTAAAACTAATGTTATAAAAATAATTATAATTAAATTGGTTTAAATTATGTGTTTCGAATTAATTAAAATTAAAAAATGAATTAAAATTTGAAATTAGGTCCGGTCAAACCCGGTCAAAGCCCGAAAGTCAAAGGGCCTTAAAAAGCCCGTGGGCTTGACGATTTTAACGAGGCCCGGCCCGGCCCGAAATTTTTAAAAGGCCCGATTATTTAGGGCTAGGCCGGGCTCGGGCCTTGCGATTTAGGGCTTGGGCCGGCCCGGCCCGGCCCATTGGACATTCCTAGGTTTGAATACAACTAAGATAGCACAACTAAGCATAATCACTTGCAATTAGTATTTACCACATACCATCAAATAGGCAATTCCTACAATCTCAAAGCTCATGCATAATTTAAAAGGTACATATATAGTAATTGCTAATATCATTCTACCATGGGGGAACGTATGTAGAACTCTTATCACAAAACATTCAGATCCAAGCGAGCTAAATTAAATGCCGACATGAAATTTTGTTAAGGAGGCGGCTACGATTCCTCCTAGGATTGATGATTAGAGTTTTGAGGTTCCAACTCTATATATAGTGAAAACTCTTACTTGTTGTGCAACCATGAATATTACTTGTCATAAGTGCTCATTTCCTTATTTAAAAATTTTCGAACATGCTGAGAAAATGTATTTGTCCTGTGATTACGTCATGATGATGGGTACCTGATGCGTTGTTAACTGGGGTCTAACCTCGCAATATAAAGGATTGCGCGAGCAGAATTAGGCTGAATTCAGTATGTTTCTCTGCTTGGCTCAATGATAGGTTTAAGCTTGATTTCAGCCTATTTAAGTCCATATTTCTCCAAAGCCTTTTTAAATGCACCTGAAACAAAAAAAAAAATATACAGAATAAGTGAGAGTAGTGATACAAATGCATATAAAGGCGTGTGGCGTCATACGCGTCAAGTTTACTACCCTCTAATGACTAGTGCAATGACAAGTATAGGTTGAACACATAAAATTGTAAACAAAAATTACTAATAAGGAATTTGTAAGTTCAATGGGGGGTTTTGTGGTCAAGAATAAAATGAATGAGAATTCTCTATTGATGATGCTAGCACGACTTAGAACAACCACTCATAACTAATATCTATCATAGACTAACTAAGCATACAATTCTTAGGTTCTCATATCTCAAGCATAATCAGGCAAAAGTAGAATGCATATAGTTACTTCTAACGTCATCCTAATCCTTTCAAGGGGAAGAGGATTTTTGCAACAAATCAGTAGTATGTATCTAGCGAGCTAAACTAGTAGGCAAATACTCCTCTTGAATTCTTTTTTCTACTCGAATCATGACAAATTATCAACAACTATCAACGACATGAATTAACTTAATTAACTAAGTTACAGCCGTGCATATAGAAACAAGAATTAATGCAAGAACTTGAAATTGATAATTAAAGAATAAATTCCAAAATATTCGTTACATAGTCTTGTAATAGGTCGTGGCTATCAAATTAGACAGACATAGCCAGTGACATCTCCATTGAATAATAATGGAAAAGAGTGAAAATTAAGACTAGTGGATGCTAAATCTAGATCCCTCCGTTCAAGCTCTCCCGCTGATCCCTCCGTTCCCCGCCGATCTCCGTTTCTTCTGTGGAACGGTTGCTGCTGGCTTGGTGGCTTCTGCGAGGCGGTCTTCGTGTGGGAGTTTGTGGGGTGGTCTGTCTGAGCTCCGTCGACGTCTCTCAGGTGGCGAAATCGGCCGGTTCCCGCAGTCGATCTTTCACCGCCGATTTCGTTGTCAAGAGAGCTTCTGTTGTTTTCATGCCTTTTTGTGTCAGATTAGTTTTTTGTTTCATTTCTGGTTTGGTTTGCTGTACGCTTGGTTGGATGGCGGTCGGTGTCGGGCTGTGTTGGTTGCGTTTTTGTCCCGATGTTAGCTGCTTCCGCTCTGTTGGCTCGTCTAGGTTCTGACCTGGGTGAAGCTCTGTTGTTCCGGTTTGGCTCGGCTGAGGAGTGCTTCTACTGTCGGTGGGTTGGTCGGGTGGTGGCTGTGGTTGACTGGTTCGGTGGTGGGTGTGTTCTCTCAGCTAGGTCGGATTTCGGCCGTTTTGTTTCCCGGCTGTGGTGGTTGGTTGGAGTCCGTTCTGGCGGTCTTCTTCCCTGTTTCGGTCCGGTGATTCTTCCTTCGAAGGGTGGCTTGCGGGCGGTGGCGTCGCTGCCATGCTACTCCGTGTGCTGCTCGGCGTTTGTTGGTTGCGCCGCTGGCGTGCTGGGTCGGCTGCTGTCGCCGCTCCGTCTGGTCGGTCGACTTGCTGCCGTGCTTCCACGTCGGCTGGCGCAGTGTCTTTCCTGGTGAGCTGACACGTGGCGTCTGGTGCCACGCACTGTTTGTCTTTGCTTCCCACGTGTGTTCAGCTGCTTGGCCTTGCAGATGCTTTGTCGCCTGGATGTGGCTCCTTTTGGTGTGGACATGTGTCCCACCCTTACTCTGAATACTGTCTGCTTACGGTCACGTCCTCTGCTTCTGCCTCTCTGTTACACGTGTTCCTTACTTCAATTCGAGGACTATTCTGTTTAGCTGGTGCTCTCAGATACCTTATGGAATATTCACGATGATATTTTCCAATTATTAATGTCTTCTAGGAGCTCCTGTTTTTCAGAATGGCTGTTCGATTGGTGCTCACTTTCTCGTGCTTCTGTCAAATTTGTTCGATTATTTTTCGGTACTGAGGCAAAGTACCTCGTTCACTTTACGTTTAGATTACTTATATTTTGTGTTCGAGGTCTCCATTCGTTGTTCGATTGGAATCAAGTCCTCTTTCATGTACCTTCTGAGTCTTTGGACTCTTTTAATCAAAAAAAAAATCTAGACCTACAACATTCATTATTTTTTATCTCTCAAAGAGGTGATTAGGGTTTCTAAGGAATTTCTTAGGGTCTCCTAAGTTAGTTGTTTTCTGCAGTCGAACTTAAGCATGTATTTATATTGTTAACAACCATTTGATTTTTAGGAAATAGAAATATGAACTACTCTTTTATTACAATCTAGAATGGACCGCTCAGTCTACATCTGTATGACTGCACGGTTAGCTTGATTTGGGTACTGACCATGTGGTACATGTGGTACGTACCTTAGATTGAGTGGGAGGTACCTTCACTGCGTTAATTTTCAACGACGATTTAGATTAGATGTCCGTCTGACGAGCACGTCGTTGAGTGCTGCAAATTTGTCCCGACTCTCCTACTAGTTAGTATTGGCAAGTTGGGGTCGAATCCACAGAAAACGGTGAGAAGTCGTCTTTTGATCTACAATCTAAATTGGGGTTGTGAGTAAACAAGGAAAAGAAAAGAAACTGTTGCACAAGTGAAACTGGCGCACAATCAGAAAGCAGTCACGCAATATGTTAATAAATATAAGAGAGATGAGCTTGGTTCAGATTCTTCACTATGAATTTCCATGTTAATCATTGGTTACTAAAGATATATGATATACTGTTCACGTAGGTTAAGGTCCTGTCACAGCTTGATAACCTACACATACATTCCGGTCAAAGTCCGTATGATATTATTAATCAATCTAGTCTAATCAACCACGAATCCGGTGAGGGTAGCTATCAACTATTCTAGTGTCACTCCTTTCTTTCATTCACAGTCACGTACTTCTGATAGTTTAACTATAGATAACAGATTCTACAACTAAGTCTGCGGTGCAAGGTTTCGCTTAATTGTCTAACCTAATTGTCATGCAATTGAGCTTAGAATAATAATACTAAACTTATCATGCAATTAAGAACAAAACCTCAAAACATGTAATTCATAGATCTGAGTCCAAACCGAATTCAGTAAGTTAGCTACTCATACTGAATGTATACATCTCAAGAATAATTATTAAACAACTAAAGTAACAAAGCAAATCTGAGTGATGCGTCGTCTGGCTCGCGTCGGCAGCTCGCGCGCACAGCTCTGTTCGAGCATGCCTGTGACTTCCTTGTAGCTTTGTATTTATACTCTTGCCTCCTAGGGTTTCCTTTAATATTTAGGTAAGAAAATCTGTTGGAAATCATCTTTATCTCTAAAAATCAGCTTTGGGAATATCTTGATCTCCAAAAACCGAACTTAGAAATATTCTTGCGCGTGATGACGTCATCGCTCCGGATATTTCGCTGATTGCTGACGTCATCGTTTTGCTCTGTTCTGCGCGACCAACACTCGCGCACCATACTGCTCGTGCGCTTGTTGTCTTTTGGCTCTTGTCACTTTGTTGTCTTTTTGTTTCGAGATTCGGCCTTCTTGTTGCATTTTTGTTCTAACTCTTCTAATCAACCTGAGATACAAAACGACACCGAAAGCGTAATCTTATACTAAATATGTTAGAATTATAAGCAGTGTAAATGACCTAAAACAGCATACAAAAGTGCTCTATCACCGTCACTCATCAATAATCAATAATTGTTACAATATGAAGAAACCAAGTTGTATGAATTGAGAGGATAATGGAAACATGTAGAATTGAGGAGAAGTGGAGAGGATTTTCATTCATCTTATTCTCACATCCAACAACATTATATAGTCATGTAAAGGAGATAATTACTTAATAAAAGAGGCACTGAAAGTCTCAAATGTCAAATGTCATCCAACCCAATAAAACTACATTTATAACACTCCCCCTTTGGATGACCGACATGATTTTTGTTCTCCTTGTGTGTTCTTGTGTAGATGAACTGCTTCGTTAAAACCCATATTTTGGTAAAACCTGATTAAGGGAAAAAACAAAGATGAAGGAAAAGAGTACAACTACAGTTCTCCCCCTCAAGTTGACATTTGTTTGACTAGATTCTCTATGATATGGTACGTCAGGACCTATCATATAGGGGCTAGAAACATAATTTCAGAGTTAATTGACATGGTCATCAGTAACACTAATTTTCTGATTGAGTGTATGAATTTCCTCATTAAAATCTTTTCCTTTGAAAGACCCATTGGGATAAAAACAAAATGGAAGAAAAAAGAGTACAATCATAACACTCCCCCTCAACTTAACGTTCATAGACGTACTTCGAGTTTTGATGTAATGCTTTGCCCATTTATTAATCCTTCAGGGATTTCTTGTACATGTCTTTATCTACGAATGCATATATGCATTTATCATATCCAATAGTTACACTATATGCCTCAATAATGGAATAAGCAACTAAAAATAACAGTAAATGATGCTTTATTCAACTACTGGTGACCAACTTTTATGAAATTCACTCTACACTTATGAGTAAAATTTCTTGCAACTAGTTTGACTTTGTACCATATAACTTTGTTATATTCAAACATTTATGTGAACACCCACCAAAGTTAACTGGTTTACACTTCGTATATTAGAGCTTCAAGTCCAAACAAACGACATTAGTTTACTTAAAGTATCCAGCTTTACTAGTTACGTTGACATCGATATTTATTTTGGGATCATGATCAAATTCTTAGACGACTTTAAATGCAAAGGTATAACTAGATTTAAACCGTTTCAATAACCAAATACCGGTGTTGGTGATAAACCAAATAGTAGTCAATATCTTTTTCATTTCCCCGTCAAAAAAAATCTCTTCTAGAGTTTTTCTTTATTTATACGGTTCCTTTTATCATATCGAGATCCCTTAACATTGCATATTTATCTTTCACTTCTAGGAAAGTATGTCCTTAGACCTTTGTGGACCCCACAAATACAATGTTCATCAAAAATATTGATTTGGAGTTACTTCTGGAATCTCCAAACGAGCTTGTGCTTTTCTAGAATGCATATATGATTTAGTAACTTTTTGGCTTAGGTAAACGCATCCGGTTAATATTAAGTTTCAAAATCACATTTCTTGTTCTTGGATCCGAGGTTTATAACGAAGAAATTTACATCCCCTAGAATGATGATATGGAAGGACTATTCTATTTCCTTCTTAACTATCTCCTTTTCTCTTCTCCCCTGGAAGAAATTCATCAAATTAACAATCACAGTATCAAGCTCCAAAATAATTCGCTCTTGATATTAGTTGATTGGTGAGGACTTAAACTCCACATGATCTATGATCTTCTTTGTGGTCTTAAATAAAATATTTTGGAGAAGAATGTGAACATGCATTGCACATAAATATCAAGTTCTCTTCTGGAGATTCTTGTAGAAAATATTGATTTTATATGGTCGATCTACGTCAAGTAAAATCCTCGATTTGAGATGTTACATTTCTCAAAATCTGAGGAATTTAACTTGATTAAATGAGCAATAGTTACAGAATATATTCGCAATATTCATGACTCTTATAGCTCATTTTGCGATAATATAAGAACTACTAATACTCACCCAACCAAATTATAAATTATAAAAAACTTTTGTGTAATTTTCCCACATAGTCTAGCCAAATTATTTAATTTGCTTAACTAGATAATGAGTTCACATTTGTAGTTCCCTCAGAGAACATGAAAGATTTTGTGTTTACTTTTATTGTAAACGGTGCATGTAAATTTTCCAAGTTTACTGGCCGCTCATGCGAGTCACCATTTGAAAAGAACTGCGGGTTCTTAAGTGGGTGTTCATGTGAACTTTTGGTGATCTTTCGGATCATCAGTTCATCCGGTGACTGACTCAAACTTGCACAAAGAAAAGAAATTTACTATCATCTAAACTTCTGGTTAGTGATATCAAATCGAAACAACTGATTTCTCTTTATGCATTTCTAAGGGTTATCTCATTTTCACTATCTTCAGGGAGTAATGTATTACTTACAAGGATTCAAAAGTATACTTATTACTCTTCAGGAGTAAATGTATTATTCAAATTTACATATGAAATAATATATTTATATTCATCCATTTCAAGAGAAACATATCACTCTTCTGGAGTGATGACCATATTGCTTTAAGGAAATATTATTTTACATTTTATCTATTTGTAAGATAATACATTCACTCTTCACGAGTTTACAATCTTGATAATCTTCACTTAAATCACAAGATAATATAAACATAAAAATATTTAACAAGTTTACAATCTTGATAATGTATATATATAGAAATATTAAATTACTTTGTTGCATTCAATATTAATAAATACTCACTTCTAGGAATAATACTTTAATCTTTATCTCTTTTATCTCTTCAGGAGTGAAATATGTATACATACATACATACATACATACATACATACATACATACATACATACATACATACATACATACATACATACATAAATAAATAAATAAATAAATAAATACATACATACATACATACATAAATACATACATACATACATACATACATACATACATACAACATACATACATACATACATACATACATACATACATACACATACATACATACATACATACATACTCTTCAAAATTCAATTTCGATATACATCTCTTTGACGAATGTTTTTGTATCTATTTCTAATACATTTGCATCATTTGTATTGAGAATGAAATATAGTGCAACATATATCCACTCCTAGAGATAAGAATAATAATGTACATCAATTTTCTTCTAGAAATACATGTATACAATTTCATTTCGAATCGTATGCACAAAAATAATATATATATATATATATAGAGGTTGTATCATGTGGAACCCCCCCTTTTCATGGATCCATGGATCCCCCTTTGCAGCCGTTGATTGCATTTTCCGTTTTCATTTTGGACGCACCAGATTGTGCTAAGTGTTTGCATTTTTGAAATGCACACGTGAGTTGCACATGCTCATTAATGCGATGGCACAATCTGGTGCGTCCAAAATGCAAACAGAAAATGCAATCAACGGCTGCAAAGGGGGATCCATAGATCCATGAAAAGGGGGGGTTCCACATGATACAAACTCTATATATATATGTCTACTTCAAGAGGAGAATGGATCAAATGAAAAGTGCTAGTTTGGTTATAAAATGCAAACAAATCTAAACCACCCATTAGATTTCAATCAACGGTTATAATTAAAGAATATTAATTAATACAAAAAATTACAAAAGGGTAATAATGGAAATACAATGCATAATATATTTTTCAAATATACTCATTAATATCAATCCCTTATTTTAAGGAACCGACATTTAATTTTATGATATGGAAAATCTACATTCAATTTTTTGATGTGAAGGTAATTTTTTTAAAAGTTACGTGAAAAAATTATTAAACATTTTTCCTATCAATTTCAAGTATTCAATTAGTGATTTATAATACCAACCACTTTCTGCTATATAATATGATTCATGATTTGGTAGGATATGATTCATGAATCATATGATAGCAAATTATGAATCATGTCGGAGCAAATCATGACTAGATGATATGATTCAAAAGTTACATTATGTTATACAGTATGGTCGTCAGTTTTGAGGGTTAAGGCCAAAATTTGTGCAATTTAAGTTTGTAATTGTATATGACCCATGAATCATATTATAGCAAATCATGAATCATAGTATAGCAAATTATGAATCATAGCATAGCAGAGCATGAATCATATCATGGCAAATCATGAATCATACCATAACAAATAATGAATCATATTGTAGCAAATCTCGAATCATAGTATGATTCAAGAATCATGCGGGGTCAAATCATGAACCGTTGCTTACAACATTTATGATTCATTATATGATACCTTATGATTCATGAATCATGCGGCATCAAATGTTGAACCTTTGTTCTAATAGTTGGTTCATAGTTCTAATGTTTTAATTTAATTAACCTGCAATATGCAAGCCAAATCCCATTAGTAATCCTCCCTAACCCACCTTTCAACACATGATTTCCATACAAAAGCGAGATCTCCGAAGTGGGTTTCAACCACACTTTATGCTTTGCATTTGCTGCAAATATACTCAAAGCCTAGAGTTATAATTGACACCTACTCCTAATTTGTGTTCAAAGATACGGGGAGCGAGATTTTCGGAAACAAAGATCAAAACCGCCTGATTCTTTGGTATTTTTTGGGACTAATTTACCCTTTCTGAGTTTTTGAAATAATAATGTCATATTTAATATTTCATTTAATTGTATTTCGACCCCCGAATTAATAACCATCCGATCTGATTATTTAACGATTCAGATCTGTTTGTATTTTATAACCTAAATGTGCTTTTCACCTAATCCCTACTCCTTCAAGAGAACATATACAAGGATTAACCAAAAACAAATTAAATTTTATACATATTTGTATTTGCTTCACTTTAAATATATAGGGGGACTCCACTATAGGGGGATCAAGTCACTCACCAATTACTTATATTCCTAGTACTTCAACTACTACATGTTTTTTTATTCCACTTTAGAGGAATTATTTCATAAAATATGATTCCACTTTGAGGGAATCAAATCTTTAAAAAAATAAGTAAATTTCTTATCAATGATTCCACTTCAGGGGAATCATCTTACAAAGTTACATAGGGAAATGTGATCCACCATATGGTGGATCCATGAGTCCTAACCTCATCCCTTGGATGGATCAAGATGGATGGAAGAGGTTGTGTCACGTGCCCCACTCAATCTCACTCCTCTCACACAACTAAGGGCAAATTAGGTATTGTTAGGTTCTAACTTGTTAGTTGCAGTTATTGTATTGATGATAAGTTTCATACATGCATTCAATGTTTTTACACACCCTCCCTCATATTCTCTCTCTTTAATAATTTCCCTCCCAACGCCACCATTTTCACCATTTTCATCATCTCAAGTTCTTATTTTTCATCATTTTCACCATTTGTGAACTCACACATTCACCCGCTCTTTTTTTTCCATTTCAACCCATTTTCAACCGTTGTACTTCTCAACCCATTTTCACCTCCTACTTAAAACTCGTACCCCTTCTCAACCCATTTTCAACCCCTACTTAAAACTCGTACCCCTTCTCAACCAAATCATCACCTTCAACCATTATATTACTCATCCGTTTTAAACATATAATGGATAATGAAGAAAATGGTTCAAACAGAATTTCATGTTTTGCAAGGAACCATACGATAGATGGGTTGTCCGCAAATCATGGTTTGAGTCGGAATGAATGTGAAATTGTGTTGGGATCGCCCCCTGATGGCTGTTCAGAGCAATGTGGTGATTGTGAGCCCTGCTGAATGAAATTCAGTTTGTTTGTCATTTCATTTCATTGTTGCACTTCACATATGCATTTCTATCTTGCATTTTGTAGTTGCATTTTACATTTGCATTAAGAATACACTTGCGCCCCATGTTTGTTGTATTGCTTTTTTTAACAAAATTAATATGCTTCAGTATCATTTACCTTCTTTTGTGTTGTGTTCGCAGTTTGTAATTTTTGAAATACATCTATGTAGAGAAAAACACTTTCTTAATGGATGGACCCAACATGAATTAAAATGCAACACCAAAGAAAACGCTAATAACGATCCAACATGAATTACAATGTTGTCCTTATGTTCATAGATGTACTTGTGAGTTGATAGACCCATCATTAGATATATGGTTCTCACTTTAGACTTCGAGAAGGTAGTAAAATTACTATGATCTGTGAAATAGATATCTAAGGTTAATGAATCTTATCTAGCAATAGCAAACATGGATCTTTAAAAAATACAATATGATTTGTTAGATTATTAGGGTTTTTCGAAAACGACAGCTTCCGTAATCTATTTCATGTGAAATGTTGACTTTTTGCCCAATAATTAATTCTTAAATATATAATATAAGAGTTAAGATTTAGAGAGATAAATTGATTTTGTGAGACGGTGAGACGTGATCATAACGGTTGATTTTGATGAATTTAAGGGTTGTGATTAAATTTATGTTTTAATTAAAATAGGGGACAAATTTGCGCAAAACACGGGGAACGGTTGAGAGTAGTGGGTTTTTTACCTTATATCTCATCCATTAAATTTATTAAATGAACGGACGAGATGATGTCCTCGTGTCCTACACATAACTGATTGTCCTCCTAGAACCTTGTTCTATAATATAATTATCTTAATTAATTATTCAATTAATCATTAAAATTAAATCACCATTAAACTAAATTAACTTCTGAACTATACAAACCCCAAACAAATATAGGTTAATAATTCTAATTAATTATTCAGTTAACCGTTACAATTAAATTAACATTTACACTAGATTAACCCGTGGACTAAACTAACTCCAAATTTTAATTATGTAGTTTAATAATTTTAATTAATTATTCAATTAACCCTTAAAAATAAATTAATCATTATACTAAATTAACCATTGAACTAAACTAACCCTAACCATGTTTACATAAGTTTAATAATCTTAAACCATTAAAATTAAATTAATACTTCAATTAAATTAACTCTTATATTAATTAATTATCTAATAGTGTAATTAAGAATTAATTTTGTGGTCAACATAGTAGAGTTTTATGCACAAGGGGAAGCTTTATTGATAGTAGGAAAGATTACACACTCAAGAGATCACACACAGAAATTTATCACTCTATGTCTCTAACTCACTCTGTGACTCCGTCTGAGGATATGGCTATGCCAACCCTTCTATTTATAGTATAGACCCTATGGAATATCCTAGGGAATATTCCTTAAGATATTTTACAAACTTGCTCAGGAAGTCTCCCGAGACTTAAACACTAAGACACACACTAGCTTCCTCTGGAAGCTACTAACAAACTTACTCCGAACTACGGGTGTCAAATGAGTTGAAGCCCGAAAGTCCGCAAAAAACCATGTCAACGCGTCCGATCCGCATGTTGGTCGTTGAAAGCTCAAGCCCAATACCTTAGGGTCAGATTCATACTTTTCTTTTGAAGCTCAAACGACACGAAAGTCCAGCCCGACCTAGGCATCTCCATCTAGCCTTGACACACTTTTACTTTAGGTCGACCTAATTTGACTCGACTCTTCACCTTACTAAACCGGCTCTTAACCTGGAGTTCACTCCGCCTGACAATTGATGACTTGATCATACATTTGGTACCCCACATGACCCCAAACCTTGTCTGTGCATACCCCTTTAATACCCACCCGAAATATACTAATGTCCACCCTTTAATCTAACCATAAAACACAAATTGAGAGCGAGTTGCGCTAGATTTACAGTTAGTAAACATATTTTGAACTATCAAAATATGTAATTTTTCTATATAAATTGATTTTATATCATTAAAGATAAATCCAATCCGTATATATTAAGGTCTACCCTACCCTTTTGTATCTTTTCCATGCTCAACTAGTACCTTAAGACTTTTAAAATTTACTCCATCATGCCCGGAACTACCCTACAAATATCAAACGGATACCTTAAAATGGTCGTAACCTGCCCGACCCACCTAAGTAAGGGTAGGGTATATCCTACCCGACCCACTGCCGACCGTTTGCTTCACAAAAGGTCCGACAAAGCCCGACCATATATACTATTGAATTGATGATTATATTAATCAAATTTGTATCATTTCAAATATATATATATTAATTTTAACTATGACAGCATTCAATAAAATAAAAAGAGTAAATATCCTTCTCATATTTTAGCATAGTTAAAAATATGAATATAAAAATTAAACTCGAAATTTTAAGTCAACTTATATCCATGTGCGGATCATTATTTTTATTTAAAACTGTTATCTAAAACAAAATATTCGATGGACCTGAATATTTTTATTGAATTTAGGGCTCGGACTTAAAATATCAAGGTGTGGCCCGACTCAATAAACACCCTTAAGTCAAATTTTGATTTTTAACGGAATGACTAATGGAACAGTAACATGGTGTGTTGAAATAAAATTTGAATTGTAGATTTATAATTTTAAAATATAAGTTGGAGGGGTGTTTTTTTTGAAAATGACATATTGAACACTTTGTTTTCGATAGAAAACTTTAAAAATTAAAGTTCATCGATCTTATCAACCAAAAAAAACCGAGGGTTTTCTGCCTTTCTCTTTCTTCTCATTTTTGAATTCCTTCTTTCTTTTCCTCAGTTTTGTTACTCTTCTTTAATTTTCTTTTTGTTGCTTTTCATCTTTTTTATGGAATTATTAGCTATGTTGGCGGCCAGTTCTGGGATGTTTTGCTATGAGTGTCCTCTTCGAAGGAGTCACATCGAGGAAGATAAGTTTTTCCGCACACCTGTCGCGCTCCTACGTTTTAGATTTCGGTTTTTTCGATTTTTGCATTGTACTGAGCGAGGCAAATGATTCGGTTTAGCTATTTCAGTTAACTTTGTATCTTTCAGTTAGATTGAGTCAGGCTAAATGGTTATTTAGCTTTTCAAGTCCTCGTGTTGTACTCATTGGGCGTTTGCCTTCATTTATGAAAAAAACATGAATCTTTAGACAATTACACTCGTGTTCCTATAATGTGTATATAATATTAGAGGTATAGTTAATTATTATTTAAAGATAATTATGGTAATTAGATATTTATAGTCATTCATAACCTCATGTTGAGTGTAGTAAACTCACTTCTCGTTCTGGTCTTTGTGTCTTTCTTGGTTATGGTGATGGTCAGAAGGGTTATCGTTGGTAGGATCCAATTAGTCAAAACTTTACGTGTATCGTCATGTCTTCTTTCTTGAGCACATTCCATATGTTTCTATCTCTACAGATACTCCTAGTATACATAAGTGTGATCTTATCCATATTGATCCTCTGAGTCTTTTGTTGATGATACTCCTGATCCTATAGATGCTCAACTTCAACATATTGATGCTCCCCATCCTGCCCCTGATCCTACTGTCTCCAGGACGACGCTTCTACGGCTGAGAATCCTAGTCCTCTTGTTCCCCTTCGTCATTCAATAAGACCACATAAGTCCACTCAGTTACCAGACTTTATATATTCTACTTCTTTTGTTTCTTTTTTGGCTTCTATTCACTAGATATCCAAGCCATCCTATTATAAGGAGACATCTCTTGATTCGCGTTGGCAGCAGGCTATGGATGATGAACTATCTGCATTGTCCAAGATAGATATTTGGGATCTTGTTCCTCTTTCGGAGGAAAAGCGTGCTATTGGTGCGCGCTGGATTTATAAGGTTAAATTAAGTTAGATGGGTCTACTAAGCGATTCAAAGCTCATTTGGTTGCTAAGGGTTTCGCTCAGCGGTATGGAATGGGATTGTGAAGAAACCTTCGCACCTGTATCCAAGCATGTCACAATTCGAACTCTTATTGTAGTTGCATCAGTAATGCAGTGTTCCATTTCACAATTGGATGTGAAGAATGCATTTCTGAATGGAGATATCTTCAAGAGAGGGTTTATATGACTCCTCCATCAGGCGTTTCTCATCGTTTCGATGAAGTTTGTAGGTTGAAGAAAGCCCTTTATGGATTGAAACAAGCACCACAAGCCTGTTTAAAAATTTGATTGTGATTACTTCATAGGGATTTAGCCCTAGTCTGCATGATTCAGCACTCTTTTTCAAGTGTACTTATTTAAGTCGTACATTACTTTCTTTGTATGTGGACTATATGATCATCACTAGTGATAACGTGGGAGTGATTAATGAACTGAAGCAACATTTAGCTCAGGAATTTGAAATGAAAGATTTGGGACCTCTACGATATTTTTTGGGAATAGAGGTAGCACACTTTCCACGTGGCTACTATTATCTTAGTTTAAGTATATTGTTGATATTATTGATTTGGCACATCTTTCAGACTTCCGTATCGCTGATACCCTAATTAAAGCTAATGTTTGGTATTCCTCCACCGATGGTATTGCTTTATCAGATCCTACTCTTTATCGTACTATTGTTGGTGGTTTAGTTTATTTGACTATCACCGGCCACCATCCCAAATATTGCATATGCGGTGCATATTGCTCGTTAATTAGTTTGTTCCCCTCTACAGTCCATTGACCAGTTGTTCTTCGCATCCTTCGGTATCTTCGAGGGGCACAGTTTTAGCATCTTCTCTTTCCATCTACCTCTTCTTGGAAATACGAGCTTATACAGACACAAATTGGGTCAGTGATCCACCAGATCGATAGTCAGTAATTGGATTTTGTATATTCCTTGGGGACTCTCTTATTTCTTCGAAAAGCAAAAAACAAACGATTGTGTATTAATCTTCTACGGAAGCAGAATATCGTGTTATGGTGTCTACTACTGCTGATATAATATGGATACTTTGGTTGTTGGCTGATATGGGTGTTGTTCTTTCAAGACTTACTCCCATGTATTGTGACAACGCTGACGCTATTCAAATTACTCGTAACTCTGTCTATCATGAACGTATGAAGCATATATAGATTGACTGTCATTTTACTCGTCATCATTATCAGATTGGGACCATCACATTGTTATTTGTTACTTCCGCTTTGCAAATTGCAGACTTGTTCACTAAGGGTCTTTCTTCGCGTTCTCGGATTCTAACTAGCAAACTCTCGCTGCTTCATGTCAGTGCATCATGGTTACAGAAATTTATTAATTTCTTATTTTGTATTATTGTTTTTCAGTATATTATAGCATCTTGTACTATGTAATCAATTTGTTTGCATATATTAAGAGCCTATCCACTTTTATTTATCTTCTTGTTTGACTTCCACATATAAACTCTTTTTATTTCCATGTTTGAGTATTTTGCACGAAATCGCTCTAGCCATGGCGTGTATTGGTTATTTATATTTTAATTTGAGTAAAGTAACGAAATGGGTTCGAGAAGGACAATCAATGTATTGTGAGAAGGAGAGGATTATCTCGACGGTTGATTTCTGTTAATTTAATGGTTGATATTAATAACTTTCGCTCTCAACCACCCTTGCATTTTGCAAATTCAATCACCTATTTTTTAATAAAAATTAACTATAATCTCAACCGCTATATCAATCAATTTGACGATTGAGATGAGCCGAATTTACTTTATACTTTTCATAGAATTAGTTTAAATTGATCCATTAGCTTATAGGGAAATATGGAGTATGTGAATTTATACAAGATCCATTATCCATTCTATTTAGGGAAATATGACTAAAATCGAGTATACACAAGAAGTTGTTTAATGGTTACATATTCAGATTTTTTGTGTTAAATGTTGTTTGACAATACTTCTCTTGAAGAAAGATACTACTACCATATGACAATTAGTATTGTATATTACAAGTTTTTGAGCTTAAATTTTTGTGGCACAATACTTTTTAAAGAAATATTTCAACACGGCATACACATAATCTGCATACAGCTAAGGCTGCTAAGCTCAAACAAACAACGACAAGGGAAATCTTGGAGGTTTGCCGCGCGCATTGTAGCCAAAAATAGAAGCTGTTCCTAAGCTGTCAATGTATAATCCACCTTCCTCAGCAAAAAGTTGCGTAATCAGAAAATACATCTACTATAAATCAATGATTCACTCTCTATTCTCTCTCTACTGATAGTAGATGTGAGTTTGATATTCCAATTGGCTTTGCTTTACTAGGGATTGCATTTTGATTTTCTTGAGCGTATTGAAGCTAATCTAAGAGAATAATGGAGAATAGTAGTACAGAAGAAGCCTATACAAATGAGGAAGTGGACGAGTTGTCTTCAAAGTTGGACCGGAGGATGGTTGTTTCATTGGATGATGTCAATTGGGAAGAGGCAGGAGAAAATTTAAAATGGGCAGTACTGATAAAATTGGCATCGGGAAAGTCAATCCAAAAGAGGCCAATGATGGAAGTTTTGGAGAAAGTGTGGACGCTGACGCAACCCGCTGATTTCCACAAAGTGGAGAAGAATATATTGTTGGTAAAATTTAAGAATAAAGAAGATCAAGAAAAGGTGCTAGAAGGTGGACCTTGGACTTTTGACGGGGTCTTACTACTTATGCAGCGATGGGAGTCGGGGATGACAGGGGATGATTTCGATAAATCTTCAGTAAACCTGTGGGTCCACATCTATAATTTACCATACGAACTGAGGACAGACAACTATGCAAGAGGTTTTGCGAGTTATGTGGGTACGGTTAAAAAGTCAGCCAATAGAACTTTCGGAAAAATCACGAGCAGTCATGAAGGATTCATGAAGTATAGAATTGAAGTTGACGCCAATAAGCCAATACTACCTGGCATGTTCCTTAAAAGGGTGGGAAGGAAACCAGTGTGGGTGTACATGAAGTATGTAAAGTTGCCAAATATGTGCTATAAGTGTGGAAGATTGAATCATGAGACTAAGGCTTGTAAAGAAATATGTGGGAGCCAGAATACTATGTATGGAAGATGGCTGAGGGCGGAGGACAGAGCCAACTACTCCCCAGTCTGGTCAGATGAAGTCTCCAATGACCACTACCTTGTGGTGGATATGCCGACGGCGGCGATGCCGGCGACACTTCAAATGAACGAAGGTGAAAAGTCACAGAATACACAGACGGAATTACGGGCGCCGGATACGAGAAGAGAGTTGAACGGTTGCGAACAAGAATTTAATGTGGAGATAAGGGACAACAATCTTGAACAACCCGAGACGCAAGCAATAGGAAGACAGAAAGGCAAGGAGATTGTACGCTATAAGCAAAGTCAAAGTCAATTTCAGAAACGTGACCATGAGATGTGGGCCGAAAGGAATGACCCAAAACTGCTCGTAAACAAAATGAGAAATATAACCAGCCCCAAAAGTTTGGAGAAAGATACAATGGTATTAGGACAACAGTTTGGATTAGTAAATAAAATGATTGGGAATGAAAAAGCCCAAACAAAAAGGGATCGTGGTGGAACAAGTGAAAGTGCACAAATAAGAATTGCAGGCTCGAAGCGGCGAAGGAAGGACGATGGAGATGCTAGATACTTGAATGTGGAAGGATATGACAATTCGTTGTACGATGTGGTCGTGGAGATGGACGTGTCGGTGGAGAAGGGATTGGAAGAGTGTCAACCTGCCTATATATCAGAACTGGCGGAGGCCGGAGACCGGTCCCGCCGGAAGAAATGATGCTCATCACATGGAACTGCCGCGGATTGGGGCGGCCGCGTGCAGTTCGTGCATTGCAAGACCTATGCCGGTCTTATAAGCCTCAGGTGGTGGGTTTAATCGAGACGAAATTACCGACAAAGGACTGGGAGTGGCTAAGGGTGAAATTGGGATTCAGAAATTGTTTTGCTGTGGGTCGGCTTGGACTGTCAGGGGGACTTGCATTACTTTGGAATGAGGAGGTGGATATAACAGTAAAATCTTTCTCACGATTTCATATTGATGCGATGTTGCGTGACGAAAAAGTATTCAGATTTACCCTTTTCTACGGAAATCCTAGGGTAAATATGAGAAGGCACAGCTGGGAATTACTCAGAACCTTAAGAGATCATGCAAGTGGACCATGGTTAGTAATGGGGGATTTCAATGAAATCACTACTCAACAGGAAATGTGGGGTGGAAGGACAAGAGCCAGGAGTCAAATGTTTGCTTTTAATGATGCATTGCTTGAATGCCAACTAAGGGACATTGAGCTTATGGGAGGCACATTTACGTATACTACTAATAAAAGAAGAGGATCGGCGGAAACTAAGGTTAAACTAGATAGAGCTGTTGCAAATGCAGAATGGCGAAGAGAGTGGCCGAAATGCACCTTGAAATGTGGCTTTGCGAATTATTCAGATCATAAGCCTATTGTATTAAGGTTGGAGGACCAAGGAAAAGAAGTAGTGATTAGACCAGATCACTTTCGCTTTGAACCAATGTGGCTAAGGGATGAAAATTTTAAGGATGTAGTCAACGAAGCATGGAGTGCGGCTAAAGAAGCATGCTATAACATAGGGGATCGACTGAATATGTGTGCGGAGAAGCTGAAGCTGTGGAACAGAAACACGTTTGGGAAGGTTCATAAACATGTCAAAAACTTAAAACAACAATTGGAAAGATTGGATAAGAGTTCAAGGACAGAAGAGGTGATCTCGAAGGAAGCTAAATTATCTGCTGAACTTGATGAATGGTTGGCTAGAGAGGAACTAATGTGGAAGCAAAGGTCGAGAATGGATTGGCTTAGGGCAGGAGATAACAATACAGTGTATTTTAAGGCAAAAGCATCCCAAAGGAAGGAGAGAAAGTTTATCAAATGCATTAAAAGGGAGAACGGTACAGTGGCGGAAGAACAAGCAGATGTTTTATTTGAGTTTACTAATTATTACAATTCTTTGTTTCAGGTACCATCATCTGGGCAGGAATGCAATTGGGAGCATGCTCTTGCAGACTTCAGTATAAGGGTTCCTGATGATCTGAACATGAGATTAAGAGAGCCATACACATTAGATGAGGTGACTAAAGCTCTGTTTGAAATGCATCCGACTAAGGCACCGGGTACAGATGGATTCTCAGCATTATTTTACCAAAAATTCTGGCCATTAGTTAAGAATGAGGTTAGTGGAGATATTCTGAACTTTCTTAACAATGGGACTCTTGATGAAAGGATTAATGAGACTTTGATCACCTTGGTGCCGAAAGGAAAGAATCCGCAAACTGTTACTGAGTATAGACCTATTAGCTTATGTAATGTCATAATGAGGATAGTGACTAAGGTGCTTGCAAACAGGATAAAGGATATTTTACCATCTGTGATCTCTGAGCAGCAAAGTGCATTCATTAAAAATAGATTGATATCAGATAATGTATTGCTTGCACATGAGCTGATGCATTACATTAAGCAGAGGAGAAGGGGTAATGAAGGACTGCTAGCAATTAAAATTGACATGAGCAAAGCGTATGACAGAGTAAGTTGGAGCTTCCTAAAGGGACTGTTGAGTAAAATGGGGTTTTATGACAAGTGGGTGGATAGAGTCATGAAGTGTGTGGAAACAGTGAGATATAAGATAAATGTCAACGGTACACTTTCAGAGACTATTATACCTAGAAGAGGACTAAGACAAGGAGACCCCATCTCACCATACTTGTTTATATTGTGTCAAGAATGGTTGTCTTTTAAGCTGCGTAAACTACAAGAGGAAGGAAAGCTTTTGGGGATAAAGATTGCAGACGGAGCCCCGAGAATAAATCATCTACTCTTTGCTGATGACTGTATTCTCTTTGTAAGGGCAGAGCTGAGACAGTTGTGCTACCTTAAGGAGATTTTGGGCAAGTATGAATATTTAGCAGGTCAGAAAATTAATTACAACAAATCTGAGATTTGTGGCAGCAGTAATTTGGGGAAGGATATGTTAAGGCTGATTGAGGAGTATATGGGGATGAAGGTAGTTGATGGAATACCTAAGTACCTTGGCATGCCTCTTTTCAAAGGAAGAAATAAATGTGCGTTGTTTAAATGGATAGAGGAAAAGGTGCAAGGAAAATTGCAGGAATGGAATACAATGCTTCTGTCTAGTGCGGGAAAAGAGACACTCATAAAATCATGTTTGCAAGCATATCCGGTTTACACAATGTCATGTTTTCGATTCCCACATACATTATGTGATAGGCTGTCTGCACTCTCTATTAAATTTTGGTGGGCAAAAAGTACAAAAGGTAAAGGTATTCATTGGATAAATAAGCACAGTTTACAGAAGGAAAAATGTGATGGGGGAATGGGTTTTCGCTGTTTTGATTCACTGAATATCGCTCTACTCATGAAACAAATTTGGAGAATAAATAAGTGTCCGGAGTTGTTGATCAGCAAGATGCTTAAAGCAAAATATTTTCGAAACTCCAACATGTTTGATATTAATAGTAAGGACTCAGACTCTTTTGCTTGGAAATCAATTTGTAGCGTTAAGGATATCTTCAGCGAAGGAGTTGAGAGTGTATCCGACCTGAGTATTTTACGCTGGAGGATGTCAAGTACAGGTGAGTACTCTGTTAAAGATGGTTACATCTTTGTGCAGCATTGGAAAGAAATACATACGTATCACACAGGGGAATCATCGGATAGTGAGGGCAACAGAAAAATCTGGAGAAGGTTGTGGAAATTGCAAATTCCAGAAAGAATTAAGATTCATGCGTGGAAATTGTTTTACAGAGCTTTACCCTCAGATGATAATTTGCGAAAACGAGGTTGCGCTGATAACAGAGAGTGTTGTCTGTGTGGATACAAACAAGAGTCGCTTAATCATTTGTTTGTTCAGTGCTGGTGGTCGAAAGCCCTTTGGAGGAATCTGGAGATTGAGAATCAGCTACCTAGATTGGAAGGTAACATTACTGAATGGTTGTGGGATGTTCTTAAGGAATGTAGCCAGGATGTGATTAAAATTATTTTAATTGGCTTATGGCTAATATGGAGGAACCGTAACTTATGGGTGCATGGTAAGAGAGGGTGGACAGTAGAGGTGTGTGCACTTAAGGTTAGAAATTATTTGGAGATGTTTCAGAGAAGAAACTTATTATGCAGTCTTATGATTGGAAGCTCTGCTGGATCACAAGAAGATAAGTGGGTGATTTTCTGTGATGGGTCTTGGGATTTTCAAAAGGCTAGGGGTGGATATGCTGCAGTGGCGAGCAAAGGAAACATCATTTATGCGTGCCAGGTCAACTGGATGAACCAATGCAGCTCGATTAAGGAGGTTGAAATGAGAGCTATTCTTACTGGTATAGATCTTGCTCAAAAGCTGAACCTAGTTGATGTTTGTATTGCCTCTGATTGTCTGGAAGCAGTATGGGCTCTGATGAGTAATAGATGGGAGGAGTTTCAAGCTTTAGCTACAGGTGATCGAAGTTTAAGGTTGCTGAGGATGAATCCGACATGGAATGTTATGCATATATTTAGGGAGAGCAATGGAGTAGCAGATTGGTTAGCTAAATATGCAAAAAGATACCAGTGGTCTTGGAATAATATTACAGCTCTACCAATGAATATTGCTGCTGCAAAGTGTATGGCTCTCTTAAATACATAGGTCAGGACGATCCTTGTGGTGAAGTTTGAAAGCTTGCTTTCAATTGAGTTGTTCTGATGCCCGAGATGAGCAGAAATGGTATTGAAGCATTGAATAGCGTATTCCATGTTTCATAACTGTTTTCCTTGTCTTCTGTCTTTGTTGCCTTTATGGCTCTCTGGCTTTTCGCCTTTTATCAAAAAAAAAGAAAATACATCTACTAATCATTTCCTGAAAAGCTGAAACCTACAGCATTATTAAAATCCTCTACGAAATATGCATTACTTTTGGGCCCTAAACAGCAGCAGGAATATGCTGAGGACATCATACATCCAATTTCACATGAAGTAAAATACTCAATGTTAATTCCTACTTGGTTTTACAATATTAATCATATAAAACTTCACATACAAAATCCAGCCAAATGTTTCCTAACAGATAAAATTATCTAAACTTGGAGAATATATATAATCTAGCTTACATTCAATAATCCGAAACATTTAAATCCTTACCCCTGGCTTGCAAGTTAAGCAAAACAAATAGACAAATTGAGCACAGACTTTCAATCTCTTTGGATACGTTTTCAGATATTCTAAAACAGTCACAACAAATAGCACTTGATTCTAAGTTACAGCTCAAAACCAAAAATTACTTGTACATTTTCTTACAGCTGCAAAATCCATTTGTCACCTTTTGCGCATTTCTTTTTATTAAAACTTTCTAAATTTACTTTCACAAGAAGCAGCAAAGTAATCAACAGCAGAAGCTTACCCTCCAACTCAATGGGTGACCTTTCACGACAGTTCAGATTCAGACGGAGGGCTGCCGTGCACTCTGCCTCCACTGCCATTCCTCCTCCTCCTGGCCTTATTCTTCTTCTCCACCTTATCTCCACTCGCTCCACACACAATCTTAAACTCACATCCATACGCACTTCCAATACACGAAAACAATCCGCCATTACCTCCACCATCAGTATGCCGTCTCCTGTGCTGACGATTGGATTTCATGACATACCCTTTATTCGTCCCGACGTGATCGAACACCGGCGGAAGCTCCGTCTTCCACCTCGCTATCTTCGTCTTCAAACCCTCCTCTTCCGTCTCCTCCTTTTCCTTCCACTCCTGCAAAATCGAACTACCTTTAGTCTCTCCCACCTTCATCCCCAACGGATAAATCCCTCTCGCGATCGCTGCCGCCACCACCGACGGCGATGGCCCCACGTCAGAGATTATCGATCCTTTCGGAGCCCCGACTTCCGACCCGGTTATCGTCGAACTCGCTCCGTTGCAGTACGAGCCGTTCAAGTAGCTTTTGCTGTTATTGGGCCGATTCGGTCTCATCGGCCCAAGCCCGTCACTAACCGTGCTGGTGCTTCTCTCGCTCTTCGATCGTTGTAAAACGGCACCGTTTATCATATCGGACTTGAAATCCCTCTTGATATGATCCGTTGGATTTGTTGATCCGACGGCTGAAGATCCGAGCTCGCTGCAGAGCGGCATGCTCCGCATGGTACTGTCAAGCAGCGTCGCGCCGACGTTGAGTATCCCCTGCGGCCGTCCAGAAGGGCGGCGAATCTGAAGCGCGACGTATCTAATCTCCGGTCCGAGATATTCCAAGTTGTTGATGAGGAATCGGACGGTTCCAATTTTAAATCCTTCATCCAACCGATGGCGTAGATCTCGATCATGACAGCGGAGGTTTCGCATTCTAGGAACGCGTTATCGATGCGGAATATGAATTTATCATTCCAGTTAGGGTTAGTATGTCCTTCGCTGTCGATTCTGGTGTTAGTTTCCGTTCGGGATTGATCCATGCGACGGCATAGGTTTTGATGTTTTTGGCTGCGGCAGAAAGGTCCTGTGCGGAGATGAGTGTGATTTCTAGAAGGTGGAAAGGATTCGTTTGTAGCGGCATTTCCCGCCTTCTTCTTTTTCAGATGAAGGAAGGGAAGAACCGGCTTTAAAGCTCTAATGGTTTAATTTGGAATTTGGAGAATGAAATGGAACTGTATGAAGCAGAAGAAATAGTATTTGTTATTGGTGATCGGTTGAAATTTTGGCTATTCTCGAGGAAAGGATTGCAGCGATCCGAGGTTCCCTCTCATCCATTCGTTACTTATTCTTCGATTTTGTTTGGACAAACCTTATGACAGATATCTGCTCTATGTTTTTATCTATCCCTTTTTTAGGACTTCAGGAAATCTAGTCATGGAATGGATTTTGCATAAGCTGGTCGATGGGCGAAAAAGTGTAAGTGTTTTTTTAAAGTCAAAACTGCATATAAAACAATTTTGGTGTTATTTATATGTTCCTGGATTCATTCCCTTATGTTTAGGTCTGTGCTGTTTTTAGAAAGGTGGAATTTGATTGCATTCTGTTGCTGTGGGTATTTTATATGATAATATCATAATATGCTGGTTTGTTACAGGGTGCGGAAAATGCTTCTTGAGTTCCTATTGATGTTGGGAAACTAGGGAATCAGAACTGAAATTAAATCGACTCTGTCAGTTTTAAAGACTTGTGATTCAATCGGAATTAATTGAGTATTGTTTTTTAGGTTCGACTATGTGGCCGATAACCCTGAATGGAACTATAGCTTCAGTACAATCAGAATTGAGGCAAAGATATGATGGTGGCATTTGGGTTGAGCTACAGGAAAGAGACATCAGAGAGTGGATGGAACTTAGCTTCCAAGTAAAGAGGAAGGATTAAACCAGCATCAGTTCATTGATCTGATCTTAGATTGTTATTTGAGGAGATGAACCATAAGACTTGACCTGGGTTGATCTCATAAGTATGAATTGGATTGACAACCAGATGGTTCAACAAAGAGTGGGCCTTCCTCGATGATTGAGGTTATGAAAATTGAATATGCTGACACAATAATCTTACAGACTTGGCTGCCAACAATTGGAAAGCATGCATTCATCAGATGACACGTACACCACAAGTGTCGTGAGATTCCATCTTTGGTAAAAGTTAGGAGCTTGCACTCAATCAAACATTCATGTGACTGCAAAACAAAATATCTGCATTGTATAATCACTCACCAATGGCCCCACTACACTCTCCATTTCCCTCATCAAGTATTTAGTAACAACTGATTGAAGCATATCTTCACATGCTCCTGAAACACATCCTCTACATTCAGCAGCAGAACAACAAACAAGACAATTTTGTTTTCAGTCTATACACACTACAAATGTGAATTTAAGCTAAAGCACCAAATTACAACCTGTACTGCTGGAACTGCCACTCCACTGCTACTACTTTACCTGCAAGGTTACTTGTTGTCTTCCCAAGAAACCGCCAGAGATTCTGAATTGTCCTGAATGCCCCTACCCACCCCTTCACTTCACTAAAAGATAGGTATGTTAACTTCATCTTCATTTTTGGTCCTGCAACTGAAATGGTTTCACTGCAGACATATCCTTATCCTTAGTTCCAACTTAATTCTATTTTTAGTATGCTTGGACTCTTGAGTAGTCAGGTATGCTGGCTGCTACATGTCTCTTTATGCATCAATCATGCTAAGAGTTAGTTAGTTAGTTAGCTTCTGGTGTTGAACCTGAACCTTTCACACTCTTTACACCTGATGGTGATTCTGCAAACATCTAATTTTCACTTCTTATGCACCTAAGTATAATGACCACAATCACAATCACCAAGTGGGTATTTGAAAGATGAAAGCTTTCTTCCTAACCCCGTCACAATCACCCTCCATCTGGTGGTTCTTGTTTCTCATCTTTTGTTTTTGTGTTTTTGCAGGACCACATTTTTTACAGCGCAAAAGTGTGTCCCTTGGCTCTTACAACCCATCCCATGATTCGTTCATGTGATCAACAACATGCTGTATAAACTACGCGTGTGGTTTAAGCATATCCTTAGTGTGTATATGTTGTTTCTTCTCTGACTATAAAGAAAGGAAGTGGCTCTTGCTATTGTTTCAACCTCTGTAAATGATAATGGACATCATGGATACC